>RXID01021401.1:0-103980 GCA_005019695.1 Trichopus zeylanicus subsp. travancoricus | reverse complement strand
ACTGCTACTACTTCTGCTACTACTACAACTGTTGCTATTGCAACGACTACTACTGATTCAACAGTAACTATTGGTACCATTACTAATACTACTTCTGATACCACTACTACTGCTACTACGTCTTCTACTAAAACTACTTCCATTCCTTCAACTACAACTACTACTACTAAAGATATTGCTACTACTACTTCGACTTCTCTGACTACTACTACTACTGCTACCACTATCAGTATGGTATCTACTGCTACTATAGCTTCTACAACTACTACTACTACTTTTGCTACTAGGACTACTACTACGATTACTACTACTACTTCTTCTACTACTTCGACTACACCTACTATTACTATTGCTACTACTACTGCTCATGCTACTCGTACGACTACAACTGATGCTTCCACCACTACTGCTACTACTGCTACTACAACTACTACTGCTACAACTGCTCCAACTACTACTACTACTACTATTATTACTACTACTTTACTGCTGCTACTACTACTACTGCTACTCCTACTAACACTACTGCTGCCACTACTACTACAGCTGCAACTTGTATTACTACTCCTACTACTACTACTACTACTACTACTACTACTACTACTACTACTACTACCAATGATGCTGCTACTTCTACTATAACTACCACTACTACTACGACTACTACTGTTAGCACTACAACTTCTGCTACTACTATTACTACAACTACAACAACTACAACTACAACTCCTAAATCTACTACTACTACTACTAGTAGTACTACTACAACAACCACTACTACTACTGCTGCTGCTACTACTATAACTACTACTACAAATATAACAACTACTGCTACTTCTTCTAAGACTACTGCTACTGCTACTGCTACTATAACTACTACTACTACTACTACTATTCCTACTGCTACTACTAATATTATTACTACTACTACTGCTACTATTACTACTACTACTATTGCTTCTACTACTTCAAATACTACTACAATTACAACCACTACAACTACTTCTCCAACTGCAACTACTACTAATACTACTGTTGCTAGTGATGCTCCTGCTAATACTACTAGTACTGTTGCTGCTATTGCTACTATTGCTTCTACTACCACTACTATGCTACTACAACAACAACTACTACTACTACAACTGCGACAGCTACTAATGCTACAACTGCGATAGCTACTGCTACTACTACTACTTCTCCTACTACTTCTAATACTGTTACTGCTATTGTGTCTATTGCTACTGCTACCACTACTACTACTACTACACTACTACAACTACCGCTACTGCTACTGCTACAGCTACTTCTCCTACTTCTCTTAGTGCTACTACTACGACAGCGACGATTACTACTTCTACTACTTCTACTACTACTATTGCTACAACTACTGCTACTACCTCGACTACTAAAACTACTACTACTACTTCTACTCCTACTACTTCGGCTACAGCTACCTCTTCTACTACTAGGATTGCTGCTACTACAACTTCTACTAATACTGCTCCAACTACTACTACTACTATTAGAACTCCTACTCCTGCTGCTTCTACGACAACAACTGCTACATCTCCTACGACTATGACTACAACTACCACAACTGCTGCAGCTCCTGCTCCTACTACTACTACTACTACCTGAACTATTACTACTGAGACTCCAACTACTACTACTACTTCTATTACTACTACTACTATTGTTACTCCTACTACTATATAGCGATAGCTTAAACTGTTGCTACTACTCCAACATCTACTACTACTTCTGTTGCTACTTCGGCTATTAGTTTGGCTGCTACTATTGTGACTACTATTACTGCAACTATTGCTAGTACTGCCACTACTACAACTACTGCAACTTGTGCTATAACTGCAACTTTTGGTACAACTACTACTACTTCTACTTTAACTATTGCTACTGCTTCTACAACTACATCACCTATTACAACCACTGCTACTACTACTACTACTACTACTCTTACCGCTACTACTACTACCACTACTACTACTACAGATGCTACTATTACCACTTCTACTACAACTACAACTTCTCCTACTACTGCTAATTTTGCTACTACTACTGCTGCTACAACAACTACTACTACTACTATAGCTGCTACTACTACTATTGCTACTACTACTACTACTTCTACTACTACAACTACTACTACTAGTTCTACTATGGTGACTACTGTTGCTGTGACTGCTATTACTTCAACTACTGATACTACTGCTCCGACAACTACTACTACAACTTTTTCTCGTACTGCTACTTCTACTACTATTTCAACTACTACTACTGCTTCTACTACTACTTTTGCTATTACTATCACTACTACTACTACTGCACCAACTACTATTATTACAACAATGACTACTACTGTGCTGACTACTACTACTAGTACTACTACTACCACTACTACTACTACAGGTACTACTACAACTGCGACTATTACTACTACTACAATATTGACTACTATTATTACTACTATAATTAGTACTACTACCACTACTGCCACTACTACTACTCCAACTACTGCTACACCAATACTACTACTACTACTACAATTGCCGCTATTACTATTACAACAACTACTATTACTACTACTAAGACTACTACTACTACTATAACGATGACAACAACAACAACTACTACTACTACTACCACAGCTACTACAACTTCTTCGACAACAACAATAACAACTACTGCTACAATTGCTACTACTGCTACTGCTGCTAGTGCTATGAATACTGCTATGGCTACTACAACTATTACTACTAATACTACTTCTACTACTACTACTACTACTACTACTACCACTACCACTGCTATTGCTACTACTACTACTGATTCTACTACAACAACTACAAGTATTACTATAACTACTTATTCTATTACTATTACTACAACTACTACTACTCCTCCTACTGCTGTTATTGCTAGTGCCGTACTACTAATGCTACAACTGCTACTATTACTACTACTACTACTACAACTACTACTGCTTCTACTACAACTACCACTAGTACTTCTCCTAGTACTTCTGCTTCCCCTATTACAGCTACTGCTACTGCTACTGCTACTGCTACGACTACTACAACTAATACTACATGTGCTACTACTGCTACTACTACTACTACAATTACTATGGCTACAACAACAACTACTACTACTTCTGCTGATGCTGCTACTACTGCTACTAATTCTAGTAATACTAACATTGGCACTAATTCTGCTGCTTCTGCTACTAGTGCAACTACTACTGCTGGAACTGCTGCAGCTACTACTACTGATCCTACTATGACTTCTTCTACTACTTCTTCTACTCCTGCTGCTGCGATAATACAACTACTACTACTTTAGCTACTACTACTACTACAACTACTGCTTCTACTATTACTACTGCTACTGCTTCTACTACTACTATTGCTATTGCTACTACTACTATAACTACTACTCCTACTACTATTACTGTTGCTGCTGCATTGCTACTGTTGCTGTTATAACTACTATTGCTACTATTGCTACTACTTAATCCTCTGACTTCTACTATTATTACTACTACAACAATAACTAATAATACTACTACTAGTACTACTACTACTAATACTGCTACTGTAGCCGCTGCTCTACTATTGCTACTACTACTACCACAGATGCTATAACTACTATAATCACAACTACTTCTACTACTGCTATAACTACTAGTTCCGCTACTATTAATGCTGCCACTACTACGACTACGACTACAAATGCCACTACCACTACTTCTATTACTACTGTGACTGCTTCTATAACAATAACAACTACTACTACTACTATTTCTACAAGTATTGATGTTGCTGCTACAGCTATTGCTACTCCTACTGCTGCTGCTACTACTACTACCACCACCACCACCATCACCACTACTACCACAACTACTACTGCTACTACTGTTGCAACAGCTGCGGCTACAATTACCACTCTGACAACTTCTCCTGCTATTATTACTATTGCCACTAGTATTATAGTTACTTCTACAACTGCTACTTCAACTACTACTACTAGTAGTACTACTGCTACTACTTCTGCTTGCTACTCTACTACAACTACTAGTACTACTGCTTCTACTTCTGCTAATATTATTACCGGCACTACTGCTACTGCTACTACTACTACTACTATGACTACTACCCCTGCTACAAATACTATTACTATAGCTTCTACAGCTGCCTCTACTGCTACTGCTACTACTATTATTGCTACTAGTGCCAATGATATTACTACTACTACTACCGCTGCTGCTCCAACTACTACTATTACTCTTATTACAACTATTGCCACTACTACTACTGCTACTGCTGCTACTCCTACTACTGCTACTCCTGCTAATACTACTGATACCACCACTACTACTATTAATGTTGCTGCTACTACTACTTTTACTTCTAGTTCAACTACTACTACTACTACGACCACTACTGCTATTAGTAGCACTTCTACTACTACAATTACTACTACTACTACTACTACTACAACAACTCCGACTACTACACCTGCAACTACTACAACTATAACTATGACTACTACTATAATCGCTACTACTACTACTACTACTAATACGATCATAATTACTACCACTACAACAACTTCTCCTACTACTACTACAGTTGCTACTGCTACAGCTGATGCTGCAGCTAACACTACTAATACTATAACTACTACTATTGTTGTTGCTACTGCTACTGCTGCTGCTACTACCACTACTACTGCTACTGCTGCTGCTGCTGCTGCTCCTACTACTACTGCTACTGCTACTACTACTATTACTGCTACTGCTACTGCTGCTGCTGCTGCTATCATTAACACCACTATCACTACTACTACTATTACTACTAATACTACTAATACTACTACTACTACAACTACTACAACTACTACTACTATTTCTACTACAAAAACTACTACTACTACTACTACTTCTACTATAACTACTACAACTACTTCTGCTACGGCTACTACTACTTCTACTACAAGTACTGTTGTTCCTACTATTGGTTCTATTGCCACTACTACAACTACTACTACTTCTGCAACTACTGCTTATACTATTAGTACTACAACTACTACAACAATAATAACAACAACAACTAGTACTGCTACTGCTACTATGGCTGCCACGACTACTACTACTACTACTTATGCTACTATTGCTGTGACTGCTACTACTTCTATTACTGCCACTACTATTACTACTACTACAACTCCTATTACGACTTAAACTACTACTACTACTACAACAACTACTACGACTTTTACTGCTGCTTCTACTGCTATTATTGCTACTACTACTACTGCTGCTGCTACTACTACTTCTGCTACTATTACTACTATTGCTGCTGTTGCTACTACTACTACTACTACCCCGACTACTAAAACTACTACTACTTCATCTACTGTTGCGACTATAGCTACTACTGGTATTATCGCTACTACAACTACTACTGCTACTACAACTATTACAGCGACAACTGCCTATGCTGCTATAGATACTATTGCTACTATAACTTATACTCCTGCTACTACTACTTCTACAACCCCTACTACAATTGCCACTACCACAATTTCAGCTATTACTACTTTTACTACTACTACTACTACGACTAGTGCTACAACTGCTGCTACTCCTGTTGCTGCTGCAACTATTGCTACTACTACTACTACTTCCCCTACTTCTAAGACTACTGCTATCTACTATAACTACTGTTACTATTGCTATTGCAACAGCTAATATTACTACTACAATTTCTACTACTACTACTGCTCCTGCTACTACTACTACTGCTACTGCTAATACAACTACTACTACTACTACTGCTGCGGCGGCTACTCTACTACAATTACTATTGCTACTATTTTTTCTACTCCTACTGCTACTATTACTACTACTCTTGCAACAACTATAACTGCTATTATTTTTACAAATGATACTCCTACTGCTACTGCTACTAATCCTACCACTACTACTGCAACTGCTACTCCTACTACTACTTCTCCTGCTCCTTCTACTACTGCTACTATTAACACCACTACTACTAATACGGCGACTACTACTCTTGCTATTACTACTTGTGCTACTACTACGGCTACAACAACTACTATTGCTACTACTTCTACTACTACTACTTCTTCTACTACAACTACGACTACGACAACTACTAATACGACTACTTCTACTACTACTGTTACTACTACTACTACTACCACTACTACTATTACTACTAATACTACTACTACTACTACAACAATGACTACAATTTCTACTACAACTACTACTACTTCTTCTACTACTACAACTACTATTACCGCTACAGCTACGCCTACTACTACTACTACTATAACAAGTTTGGCTGTTGCTACTACCACTACTACTGCAACAATTGCAACTATGGCTCCTTCTGCAATTACAGCTTCTACTACTACTACTACTACTACTACTACTTCTTCTACTGCTACTACTACGGCTGCCACGGCTACTACTATAACTACTTTTGCTACTATTGCTAACACTAATACTACTTCTACTACTACTAAAATTACAACTACAACTACTACGACAGTTACTACTGCTAGTACTGCTGCTACTGCTACTATTATTACTACTACTACTGCAACAACGACAACTACTACTAGTACTACTATTGCTGCAATAATTACTACTACTACTGCTGCTGTTACTACTGTTACTATTACTATTACTACTGCTACTACTACAGCTACTACTCCTACTGCTACCTCTCCTACTGTTATGACTACTGCCACTACTACTACTATTACTATTACAACAACAACAACTACTACTACTGCTACTCCTACTACTACTACTACAACAACAACTACTACTACTACTACTACTATTACTACTACAACTGCTACTACTGCTACTTCTGGTACTGCTACTACTACTAATACTACTGCTACTTCTCCTAGTACTAATACTACCGCTACTACTTGGACTACTGCTACTGCTACTACTACTCCTACTACTACAACTGTTGTTACTATTCCCACTATAGCTATGACAACTACTACTACAGGTACTCCTGCTACTACAACTACTACTTCAACTACTGCTACTACAAATGCTACTACTACTACTTCTGCTACTGCTCCTACTACCACTACCACAACTCCTACTACTACTGAAATTGCTCCTTCTACTACCTCTACGGCCGCTGCTACTACAACTTCAACAAATATCGCTCCAACAATTACTACTATTGATACTAGAACTCCCAATGCTACTGCTGCTATAATAATAACAACTATAGCTCCTACTACTATGACTACTACTTCCATAACTACTATAGCACGAGCTACTATGACAGCTACTACTATAACTTCTACTACTACTACAACTACTGCTATTACTACTACTACTACTACTCCAATAACTACTACTACTGATGTTGCTACCGCTACTACCACTCCTATAGCGGCTACTATTGATGCTCTTACTACTACATCTGCTACAAATGATACCACTATGACTTCGGCTACTACTTGTACAACTACTATGGATGGCACGACTGCTACAACTACTACAACAACTACTTCTGCTACTACTTCTGCAGCTACTGCTGCTACTACTATTAATATGACTATACCAACTACCACAACTACTGTAACTTATGCTACAACTGTTATTTCTACTACAACAACAACAATAACAACAACCTCTACTTCAACTACTGCCACTGCTTCTACTACCAATTCTCCTACTACTACCACAGCTACTACAACTACTACTACCATTGTTGCTGCTACAACAACTACTGCTGCTGCTACTGATACTACTGCTATTACTACTACCACTACTACTACTATAGCTACTACTATGACTGCTTCCGCGATAACTACTACTTCTCCTACTACTACTACTTCTGCTACCACTGCTGCTGCTACTACTATTACTACTATGATTACTACTACTATTATTATTATTACTACTACTACTACTACTCCTACTATTACTACTATTACTACTACTACTACTACTACTACTACTACTACTATTACTACTATTACTACTACTACTGTTGCTGCTACTACGACGACTACTACTACTACTACTGCTGCTACTACTACTACTACTACTACTACTACTACTACTACTACTACTACTGCTATTGCTACGACTAATGCTAATACTACTACTGCTACTACTACTCCAACTACTCCTACTGCTCCTACTACTACTACCACAACTGGTACTACCACTACTACTACCACTACTGCTACTCCTACTACTACTACTGCTGCAACAGAAAAGACCACTATTGCTGCTACTGTTGCTCCTACTACTACTTCTAGTAATACTACTATCACCACTAATACTGCTGCTTCTGCTGCTATTGCAACTAGTACTAATACAACAGCTACGGCTACTATTATAGATACTACTACTACTTCTTCTACTACTTTTGCTACTCCTGCTTTCGCTACTACTACTACTACTACAACTACAACTGCTATTACTATTGCAACTGTTACTACTATTTCTACTGCTTCTACTGTTGCTACTACTGCTGCGACAACTACTACTACTATTACCACTTCAACTATTAGTATTGCTGCAACTGCTACTGCTACTACTACTACTTCTGCTACTACTTCTCCTCCTACTACTACTACTACAACTAATAATACTACAAGTACTACATCTACTGCTGCTGCTGCTACTATTGTAATTACTACTACTACTGATGCAACAACAGCTACAAACAACTATTACTTCTGCTACTACTACTACTACTACTACTACTACTACTACTACTACTAATACTACTATTACTACTACTACTACTAGTACCACCACCACCACCACCACCATTAGTATTTCAGTTACTACTACTATTGCGACTGGTACGGCTACTATTACTACTCCTCCTCCTACAACTACTACTTCTACAACTACTCCTCCTCCTCCTCCTCCTACTACTACTATTACTACTATTGTTGTTGTTGTTGCTACAACTACCACTCATACAACTTTTCCTACTAATACTATTATTGCTACTAGTATTACAGCTACTACTACTACAACTGCTTCAACAACTACTACTATAAGTACTACTGCTACTGCTTCTGCTATTACTACTATAGCTAGAACTACTACAACTACTTGTACTATTGCTACTACCCCTGCTATTTTCTACTTATACAACACTACTACTACTACTACTACTAACAATAATACAACAATAACTACTACAACTACTATGACTACTACTACTACTCCTGCAACTAATACCACTACTGAAACTAATGCTACAACTACTACTATGTCTACTACTACTTCTATTACTACTACTGCTGCTGCTACTACTATGACTGCTACTACACTACTACTACTACTACTACTACTTCGACTGCTGCTATTGCTGCTAGTACTACTGCGGCTGCTGGTACTGACACTACTGCTACTACTACTACCACTACTACTACTACAACTACCATTATTACTGGTTCAGCTGCAACCGCTACTTCTCCTACTACTACTACTTCTACTGCTACTGCTGTTGCAACAACTACTACTACTATTACTATTACTGCTACTATTATTTTTACTACTACTACTACTACTACTACTATTACTACTACTTCTACTACTACTACTACCACTACTTCTACAATAGCTACTTCTATTACTACTACTACAACTATTGCAACTATTGCTACTACTACTACTGATACTACTACTACTACTACAACTAGTACTACTCCTACTACTGCTATTACTCCTGTTGCTTCTACTACTGGTGCTACTACCACTACTGCTACGACCACTACCACTACCACTACTACTGCTACTCCTACTACTACTATAGCTACAACAACAAAGATTACCACTGCTTCTAGTAATACTACTACCACCACTAATGCTACTGTTATTGCTGTTGCTTCAGCTACTACTAATATAACTGCTGCGGCTACTACTACTGATACTGCTACTACATCTTCTACTACTTTTCATACTCCTACTTTTGCTTCTACTACTACTTCTACAAATGCTACAACTACTATTACTATTGCTACTGTTACTACTACTACATCTGCTATTACTCGTGCTAGTACTACTACTGCTGCTACTACTACTACTACTATTACAACTTCTACTATTACTACTACTGCAGCTATCACTTTTACTACTACTACTATTGCTACTTCTCCTCCTCCTCCTCCTACTACAACTAATACTACTGCTACTAGTAATACTAGTACTAGTTCTGCTGTTGCTGCTGCTGCTACTGTTGCTATTACTACTACTGCTGATGCTACAACAGCTACAACAACTACTGCTAATGCTACAACAGCTACAACAACTACTACGATAAAAACTACAAATGCTACTACTACGACCACTATTAGCACTGTGGTACTACTACTACTACTACTACTGTTACTACTGCTATTTCTACTAGTATTGTTGCTCCTGTTACTTCTACTACTACTACTGCAATAACAACTACTACTACTACTACTACTACTACTATTACTACTTCTACTACAACTACTACTACTACAACAACAACAACAACTACTACTACTATTGTTGTTCCTGCTGCTATAACTAGGGGTGAGCAAAACCGGTTTATCGTACCGATTTTAGACATTTTAGAATAGGAACTGGATTTTGGTTCTTAAAAAATTGAGAACCAGAACCATACCGATTTAGATAAAGAACCGATTTTTTCGGTTCGGGTTTGGAACCAGCTCTAATCCAGTTCTAAAATCGGTATACCAATTTTAAATTATGATTTTAAAATCTATATTTTATGTTATCCTATATAAAGTTAATTTTAAATACACTAAGTTACTAACAACTACAATTCCTACCTAACAAAAAATAAACAAGAAGAATTTTTTGTGGCAATATAATCCTTTTCTCTCTGAGCAAAAAATTGAGTTGCAAGTAAATGCAACTGTTGAGCTTTTACAATAATTCAAATGGTTTCTTGAAAACTTACAAGACAAGATCACCAAAATAGAAGCAATAGTAGTATCATAGTTGAGCCAATATCAGTTCACACTGGACAGAGGGATTATGCACTATGCACTTATGCAATGCAGTAGACCACCAGGCAGCAGTAGTAGATCATCCTTGCCAAGTTGCCATGACTTCAAAAGTTCAGATGTCTTCACCTTTTCCTCATTTCTTCCTACCATTTGCTCTTTCAATTGGCTTAGCACTTAGCAGTAAGCAATACAAGAAAATGGGATATGAGTCTGGAGTCATACATCTTTACTAACAGCAGATAAATAAACCATGCTGGCAAAAGCAGAAACATAGTGTAGGCATATAATTCTCCAGTTACAAAGAAATCATTCTCCAATTACAAAATACTAGAGTCAAATATCTTTGCTAGCAGGTTCATAAGATGCAGATAAGCAATATAAGAAAATGGGATGTCAGTCTAGAGTTAGACATCTTTGCTGATAGCCTGGCAATCTCACAAACCCTATTGGCAAAAGCAAGAATATAGTGCCCACTACCCAGCTTATGATCTTCCAATTATAAAGAATGCCTAAGAGCATAAGACATACACTGGGTGTTTAGTGAAAAATGCCTGAAAGCATAAGACAGTAAGACACAAAAAATTACTATAATGTAAATCCAGAAAGAATAAAAAAGTACTAATTCTTAGAAGTCCATGTAGAAAGAGATATATATACCTGAAGAAATCAACAGTTAGACATCTTTGCTGATAGATTCATAGGAAATGGCACCATGTTTAGTATTTTATCCTTCTGGACCTTCTCAGTTCTCAGTGATGTAATGCCACTAATTCATGCCATGTAGAAAGAGATATATATACTTGAAGAAATCAACAGTCAGACATCTTTACTGGCAGACTCATTGGAAATGCAGGTAAGTAATAGAAGAAAGTGAGATGGCACCATGTTCAGTATCTTATCCTTCTGGACCCTCTCAGTTCTCAGTGATGGGATGCCACCAGTCCATGCCATGCAGAAAGAGATATATACACATGAAGAAATCAACAGTTTGAGAATACTATAGTCTGATATCTTTGCTGGTAGATTCATAGGAATGAAGATAAATTTTGTTTAGATAGTTTCAGATCTATTTCTGAAGTTGAGCCAGTATCTGAGGGATTATGCAGTGTAGCAGACTAGCAATAGTAGATCATTCTTGCCATGACTTGAGATGTCTTTATATTCTTCACTTTGTCCTCTTTTCTTCCTTGCATTTGTTCTTTCAAATGGCTTAGCAGTTAGCATTTAATATGTGTAAGTTTGGCAATAATTTTGTAATCAAAATCAACAGTTAGAGAATAAAGATTAGAGAATACTAGAGTCAAATATCTTTGCTGGCTGGTTCATAAGGATGTAGATAAGCAATACAAGAAAATGGGATGTCAGTCTAGAGTCAGACATCTTTGCTGACAGGTCCATAGGGACACAGATAAACAAACCAATAAACCATGGTAGCAAAAGCAAGAATATATTGTCTAGCATATAATTTTCTAGTTATAAAGATGTCATTCTCCACATACACTGGGTGTTCAATGAAAAATGCCTGAGACCATAAGATACTAAGACACAAAAAATTGCTATAATGTAAATCCAGAAAGAACAAAAAAGTTCTAATGCTTGGAAATCCATGCAGAAAGAGATATATATACCTGAAGAAATCAACAGTCAGACATCTTTACTGGCAGATTCATAGGAAATGGCACCATGTTCAGTATCTTATCCTTCTGGACCTTCTCAATTCTCAGTGATGGGATGTCATCAATCCATGCCATGCAGAGAGATGTATATAGTTGTATTATTCAGTTAGTAGAGCAACAAAATATATTTAAGTATATTAAAGAGAGAGTTGGGTAATATAACAAGATGCCAAGATTAAATTTAAGAGCAAAAATGAAAAATGAAGTGCTAACCTTTAAATCTGACATTCCCAAAATTACATGCATCAAGAAAGAAAATGAATCATCAATTGAGATTATTGTTTCCATTTTGCTCGTCATTTCTGCAATTACAAAGATAAAACATGTGAAATACATAGCATAAATATTAAAATCAATAATTAATTTCTACAGAAATAATACAATGAATAAGTAATTTTTACCTGCGGATATTTTTTCAATTTCATCAAGTGTCTCCTCAATATTAATAGGATAACTAGTAGAACACAACCAATTGTGTGTACAAATAAGAGCTTCCACAATTTTTGCAAATAGAGAACTCCAAAATTGATCAAGAACTCAACCTCCTACACTTAAAGCTGACTCCGAAGCAAAGGTAGATATGGGCATAGCAAGCACATCTTTAGTCATCATGGAAATAATTAGATACCTATAGCTATTTTCTTTCCACCACAGAAGAATATCAAAATCTTTTTCCTCATCTTCATGTTCCTCCAGCTAATATTTATTCAATTTTGTTTTGCAAGTGGAAGTCTTTTGTTTTGCTTTTTCTTTTTTTAAATTCATCTTGAACCAGCTGAAGTACATCAACATTACTTGTTCCAATAGCATTCCTTTCTTTTATCTGTTCAACTCTTGCAGCACTATGGGAAGAAGAGGATGATTTTTCTACAGATGAATATTCATGAAAAAGTCTATCCAAAACATTCTTCACTTTACTCTTCAACTCACTGACTTTTTCATTCTCATATCTATCCTCAATCATCCAATCTACACTCTCCATCTTTAGCCTAGGATCAAGTACAGAAGCAATAAATAGCATAATATTAAGCTTTTCAACATTTGCCTAATATTTATCATATTTGGTCCTCATCTCAAAATCCATAGTACTTAAGTAGAAGTCATTTGATTCAGAAAACTTCTTGATCATCATGCCAATTCCATACATGCTTTGCATATATATATTTCCTATAACATAAGAAGAACCATATATGTTTAAGGTAGCATCATAAAATAATTGCAAAAATGATAATAAAGCTCGAGCAACATCCCAATCTGCATATGTTGGTGAACCCTGTGACTTTCCCTTCATTAGCTCCTCTACATATTTGGAATCTTAGATCTCCAATAATTCAAAAGCTTTCTGAAATTTCAAAGCAACATCAAGCATTAGGTATGTAGAGTTCCATCTGGTTTCAACATCAGGACAAACCAGACTTTTGCATTCTATTTTTTCTTGCTCCACACAAAGCTTGAACCTCTGTGCTTTGGCTAGTGATGATCTCACATATTTAACTGCAGCCCGAATTCTAGCAATAGAGTCATTTGAATCTTTAAGTCCTTCTTTAACAATTAGACTCAGGAGATGTGTACAACATCTGACATGCAAATAGTCACCATTAACTACATGACCTTTCGAACTATCAAGCCTCTTCCTCAGGTACTGAACTCCAACATCATTAGAAGATGCATTATCTAAAGCAATTGTGAAGACCTTATCTATGTCCCAATCAAGTAAGCACAATTCCGATGTTTTGCCAATTACCATACGAGCATGACTTGAAACAGAACAAAAATGTTTAATTTTTTTTAAACCTCCAATCATCATCAATATAGTGAGCAGTCACACTCATGTAGCCCAAGTTTTGGCGTGATGTCCAACAATCAGTTGTGATACTCACTCTTTGCTTTAACTTGCTAAAAAAATATTTCAATTTTTTCTTTTCCTCTAGAAATATTTGAAACAATATCTAGCAATAGTAAATCGGGAAGGAACATCAAATTTAGGTTGCAATGTAGAGGTATAGAACCTAAACGCTTCACTTTCAACATGTTTGAAAGATAGTTCATCAAGAATCAAATATTTGGCTAATGCAATTCTACATGCTTCTTGGTTAAAATTCCATTTAACAAGTGTGCGTGCTTGAGTGCCACCATTGTCATCACTAACTAATTGAAAGGCTAAAGGTTTTTCTTTTCTCACCTCCATGTTTGGAGGATAATCTCATCACTAACTGATTGAAAGGCTAAAGTTTTTTGTTTTCTCACCTCTATGTTTGGAGGATAATCTCTGCATCTACTTAAATGAGTAGTTAAACCACTTGTTCCGTAACTAGAAGGGCATGAAAGGAGACTTCCACAGTAATTACATTGGGCTTTATCCTTGTAACCATCTTCATTGGAATCTAGTTTAGAAAAATGGTCCCACACCCATGAACTATTTTTTTCTCACCTTCCTGGCTTTCTGATTTATTTTATTTATCCTTGATGTTACATCTTGAGCTTCACTAGCCTTCTCACCAACATTTTGATTTGGACATAAATAGTTTATATTTACAGCAATCATACTTGTATTTTCATTAGTGATTTCTCTGCTTGAGTCCATCTAAAATAGAAGAAAGAAGATAAATGACCAACAAACAAAGCAATTAAGCATGTAAGTAATATAGTTCCTACTAGAACTATAGGAAAGACCAATCCAGCATGAAATTCTAAGAAATGGAAAAGTGCAATACCTAATTCACATAGCTGGCACGATCAGCCACGCTGTAGTAGGAAAATCGCTCGAACAAGTTGTACTTTGGCTCCCAGTCCCAAAATTTCTGAGAAAGCTCTCAAAAAATGGAGCCCAACATTAGTAAAAGTAAAAAATCATAGAAGAGCTGGTAGTTGGTACTTGGTACTTGGTATACCAGAGTAGATCACTGCTCTAGAGATGTCGCTGCTCTGGCGATCGATGGAAGAGAAATCAGAGCAAGTGGCATCGAGATCGGAGATGCATGGACCTAGGGTTAGGGTTTTGATGTCTCGACTTTTTAGAATGCAAAGAGAAATCAGAGCAAAAGGCGCAACGGGTGGCGACCGACGAGATCGGAGATGCAGAGACCTAGGGCTAGGATTTGAGCCTTTGAGAAAGAGAAATTGAAGCACATGATGGCGAGATCAGAGATGCAAAGACCTAGGGTTAGGGCTTGAGCCTTTGATAATGAGAAATCGAAGCAAATGGCGACGAGATTAGAGACACAGGAACCTAGGGTTATGGTTTTGAACTCTCGACCTTTGAGAATGAGAAGGGAAAATAGAGCAAAAGGTGCGACGGGCGACGACCGGCGAGATCGGAGATGCAGGGACCTAGGGCTAGGATTTGAGCCTTTGCGAATAAGAAATTGAAGCATGCGACGGAGAGATCGGAGATGCAAGGACCTAGGGTTAGGGTTTGAGCCTTCGAGAATGAGAAATCGGAGCAAGTGGCGATTAGATTAGAGACACAGGGACCTAGGGTTAAGGTTCATGCCTTTGAGAATGAGAAATTGAAGCACGCGATAGCGAGATTAGAGATGTAAGGAGCTATGGTTAGAGTTTGAGCTTTTGAGAATGAGAAATCAGAGCAAGTGGTGACAAGATCGAAGACACAGGGACCTAGGGTTAGGGTTTTGAACTCTCGACATTTGAAAATGAGAAGAGAAATCAAAGCAAAAGGTGTGGCAAGCGGCGACCGGCCAGATCAGAGATGCAAGGACCTATGGTTAGGGTTTGAGCCTTTGAGAATGAGAAATCGAAGCGCACGACGATGAGATTAGAGATGCAGGGACCTAGGGCTAGGGTTTGAGACTTTAAGAATGAGAAATCAGAGCAAGTGATGGGCCTGGCGACGACCGACAATGGTGAGGGTGAGGCGGCATCACTACGAGTGCAGGGTCGAGGGCGAGGGCGAGGCGACGTCGCTGCAAGTACAGGAATTAGGGTTAGGGTTCAGTTGAAGATATATATATAGGGTTATAACGATACGGTCTTGGTTCACTGGTTTTTCATACAATCTCGAACCAGAACTAGAATCGATTTTCCGGTTCTCTTAAATTTAAGAACCGAAACCGTACAGGTTTGATTTGAGAACCAATTTTTCGATACGGTTCTCAACCGGTACGGTTCGGTATACCCTTTTTTTGGTGTTTTTGCTCACCCCTAACTACAACTTCTACTACTACCAATACTACTACCACTACTACTACTACAACTACAACTACTACTACTACAACTACTGTTGTTCCTACTACTACTATGACTACTACTATTACTCCTATTACTACTACTAGTTCTATTAATAGTATGATTACTGCTACTCCTACTAATACTACTAGTGCTACTACTGCTGCTGCTGCTACTAGTATTACTACTAACTCCACTACTACTACTTCCACCACTTCTACTTCTATTACTTCCAATACTGCTAGTACTATTTCTGCTACTACATCCCCTACTGCTACTACTACTACATCTGCTACTACTGCTCTGACAGCTGCTATTAATACTACTACTACAGCTACTACTACTACTACGCATATTACCACTACTGCTCCAACTACTGCTACTACCACTGTAACTACAACAACTACTACTACTACTAGGACTACAACAACTACTACTTCTACTGCTACAACTACTACAACTACTTCTCCAGCTACTACTTCTGCTACTACTATTGGTACTACTTCTTCTCCAACTACTACTACCATGACTATAGCAACTACTACTGTTGCTACTACCACTACTACTACAACTACTACTGTTCCTATTGCAGTAGCTGCTCCTACTACTACTATTGCTGTTGCTACTGCTACTACTACTACTACTATTACATGCACTACTACAACTACTGCTGCTACTACTATAGCTACTACTACCGCGATGCTACTCCTGCTACTATTCCGACTAATACTACTTCTGCTACTACTACTATTATGGCTGCTACTACTATTTCTACTAATACTGTTTTTACTACTACTACTGTAGCTACTGCAACAGCTGCTACTACGACCACTACTACTACTGTTGCTGCTACTGCTACTACAACCACTACTACTGTACCTTCTTCTTCTCCTACTACTATACCTACTTTTTCTCCTATTGCTACAACTGCTGCTACTACTGCTATAGCTAGAACTACTACTACTTCTCTTACAAATATTACTACTAATTCTCGTGCTACTACTACTTCTACAATAACTACTAGTACTACTACTAATGCTACAACTACTGCTACCACTCCTACTACAACAACTAATGCAACTATTGCTACCGATGCTATTCAGCTACTATTCTTATTACTACTATTACTACTCTTACTAATACAAATACTACTACTACCACCACTACTTCTACTATTACTACTTCTACTACTGCTACTACTACTCCAACAATAACTCCTGCTCGAACTACTACTACTACCGCCACTACCAATAATTCAACCTGTACTACTCCTACTACTACTCCTAATCCAACCCCTACTACTACAACTACTACTACAGTTGCTGCAACCACTGCTACTACAACAACTACTACTACTACTACTGTTCTTACTACAACAACTACTACTACCACTACTACTATTACTACTATTACTACTACTACTACTACTACTTCTTCCACTAGTATTACTACAACCGCTACTACAGCAGTTACTGCTATTACTGCAATGATTGCTACTACCGAAACTACTACAACTACTACGATTACTACTGCTACAACTACCACCGCTACTTTGACAGCTACTACAACTTCTACTACTAGTAGTTCTACTTCTACTACTACTACTACTACCACTAGTACTATTATTACAAAAAAAAATACTACTACTACAACAACCAATCCTAATTCTACAACCACTTCTCCTATAACAAAAAGAACAACAACTACTACTACTAGTTCTACTGCTACTACTACTACTGCTACTACTCCATCTGTTACAATTACTGCTACTGCTACTGCTACTATTACTACTACTACGACTAAAACATCTACTATTGCAACTACTGCTACTACTTCTACTACTCCAACTACTACTACTAATACTCTTCCTACTACTACTACTACTACTTCTGCTGCTACTACTACTACTATGTCTGTTACAACAACAAGTACTACTACTGCTACTACTATTACTTCAACTACTACTAGTACCACCACTTCAACAATAACTATTGTTACTCGTACTACTACTACTGCCTCTATTGCTACTACAACTATTGTTACTATTGCTACCACTGCTATGACTACTACCACTACTACTACTACCACCACCACCACTGCTACAACTACTGTTGCAGCAACTGCTGCTACTACTACTACAACTACAACTACAGCTATGACTACTGCTACTACAACTACTACTCCAGTTGCCAATACTACTAATACTACTACTACAACAACTACCAGTTCTACTATTGCTACTGCTGCTACTACTACTACTATAATAACAACAACAACTACTACTACTACTACTACTACTCCTACTGCTACTGCTACTATTACTAATACTACAACTATTACTGCTACCACTACTATTGCTACTTTTGCTACTAGTAGTACAACTGCTACTACAAGTACTACTACTACCGCTGCTCCTACTACTGCTACAGCAGTTGCTACTACTACAACAACTATTACTGCAACTGTTGCTACAAATGCTACTACATCTACTACAACTATTTCGCTTACTACTACTAATACTACTATGCCTATGACTATTTCTCCTGCTACTATTACTACTGCTGCTGCTGCTACTACTACTACTACTGCTACTGTTACTAATACAACTACTACCATATTTGCTACTATTACTACTTTTGCTCATGCTACTACTACTTTGGCACCTACTACAGCTACTACTTCTACTTCTGTTGCTACTACTACTTATACTACTAGTACTACTACTACTACTACTACTTCTGCTACTGCTACAGCTACTGCTACTATTACTACTACTACTACTACTGCTACTACTACTACTTCTGCTGCTACTATGAGTACTACTACTACTATTACTACTACTACTACTACAAATACTACTACTACTTTTGCCTCTACTATGACTACTGCTGCTACTACTACTACTACTACTACTACAGCTACAACTTCTGCAACTACTATTACTGTTGCTATTACTACTGCTACTACTTTTGCTACTAGTGCTACTACTAGTACTCCGGCTACTACTTCTGCTACTACTTAAATAGCTACTACTACTAGTACTACCACTATTGCAACTTCCACTGTGACTACTACTACTACTACTACCACCACCACCACCAGAACAACAACAACAACAACTTCAGCTACTAATATACCTGCCACAACTACTACTTTCCCTATAACTATTACTGCTGCGACTACTTCTGTTACTACAACTATTGCCACCCCAACTAATCCTACTACTGCAACTAGTACTGCTACTACTACTTGTATTACTACTAATGCCACTACTACTACTACAACAACTACTGCTACTTTTGCTACTACATCTATGACTACTGCAATTACAGCTTTTGCCACTACTGCTACTATAGCAACCACTTCTATGACTACTGGTATTATTATTACTACTACTACTACTCCTCCTGCTACTGGTACTGCTACTACTACTGTTACAGGTTCTATTGATGCTGCTCTAATGACTGTTACTATCACTGCTTCTACTACTGCTACTACTACTAGTAGTAGTACTACTACTGCTACTATTTTTGCTACTATAGCTACTACTAGTTCTCCAACAACTAGTTCTTCTGCTACAACTACTACCACTACTGCTGCTGTTGCTGCTACTACAATTACTACCATGACAACCGGAACTACTATTGCTTCTACAACTGTTACTACTCCTACTACTACTACAACAACAATAACTGCTACTACTACAACAACAACAACTACTGCAACTACTACTACTACCACTACTGCTACAGCTACTGCTATTATTACTAGCAATAGTCCTACTGCCAGTACTACTACAGCTACTACGGTTGCTGCTGCTACTACTACTACTACTAGCGCCATACCACTCCTACTGTTGTTGTTGCTACTACTACTACTATTGCTACAAATACCGCTTCTACTATTGCTACTACTACCACTACTTCTCCTACTACCTCTACTACTAGTATTGCTACTCCTGCTATTGCAACTACTACTACTGCTGCTTCTACTGCTGCTGCTGCAACTATTACTACTACTACCATTGCAACTAATACTGCCTCTACTACTATAGCTACTATTACAGCTGCTACTACTATTGCTACTACTGTTGTTGCTACTACTACTACTACAATTACCATTACTGCTAATACTATTACTTCTGCTATTGTTGTAGCTGCCACTATTGTTGCAACCGCTATTACTACTACTATACCTACTTTTTCCCCCACTACTATACATACTTCTTCTCCTGCTGCTACAATAGCTACAACTATTGCAATAATAGGTACTACTACTACTTCTCCTACTACTACCACTACTATACATACTTCTTCTCCTGCTGCTACAATAGCTACAACTATTGCAATAATAGGTACTACTACTACTTCTCCAACTACTACCACTACTACTTCTCCTGCTACTACTACTACTATAACTACTACAACTACTAATACGACTGCCGCTGCTGATGCTGCTACTACTACTACTACTACTACTACTACTACTACTACTACTACTACTACTACTACTACTACTACTACCACCACCACAACTACAACAACAACTACTGCTACTACCGCTACTGGTGCTATTTCTACTACTACTATTACTGCTACTACTACTACTACTACAAATACTACTACAACTACCACTACTGCTACTATTACTATTGCTACTAGTATGATAACTACTATTGCTATTTCTTCTACTTCAACTACTACTACTCCTGCTGCTGCTGCTACTACTACTACTACTACTAGTACTACAAGTACTACTTCTACTATTACACCTGCTACTACTACTTCTGCTACTACTTCTACTAATACTTCTACTACTACTACTCCTGATACTACTTCAGCTACTACAAGTACTACAAGTACTACTACTACTTGTACTACTTGCCCTACTACTACTCCCACTAGTACAACTACTATTCCTACTACAACTTCTGCTAATCCTACTATTGCAATAACTACTACTACTACAATGACAATAACAATAACTACTACCACTACTATGCTTGCTGCTGCTACTACTTCTATTCCTGCTACTAATACTACTACTACTACTACTACTAATACTACTACTACCACTACTGCTACAGCAACTACTCATGCTACTACTACTAATACTGCTACTAATACTACTTCAACTACTACTACTCATGCTAGATCTACTACTATGACCACTACAAATACTATTACTATTGCTACTACTACTACAACTAGAACAACTACTACCTCAACTAATACTACTACTACTGCTACTACTATTACTAAAACTACACCAACAATGACTACAACTAGCACTACTACTACTCCCGTTACTACTAAGACAACGACTACTACTACTTCTAGTTCTGATACTCCTGCTACAACTACTACTATAACTCCTACTGCTACAACAACTACTACTACTACAACTAGTACTTCTACTACAACTGCTACTGCTATTACTGTGAATGCTGCTACTACTACTACTACTACTACTACGACTACTACAACCACTATTATTGCCACTACTACTATTGCTACTACTATTAGTACTGCTACTAATACTATTGATGCTATTACTACTGCTTCTACTGCTCCTGCTACTACACTACTACTTATACCACTACTATGACTACTATTACCTATACAACTACTATTATTGCTCCTCCTAGTACTAAACTACTACAATTATAACTACTAGTACTACTTCTACTCTTAAACAACTACTACTACTATTTCTGCTGCTGCTACAGCTGCTGCTAGTGCTACAGCTGCTGCTAGTACTACAGCTGCTGCTAGTACTACAGCGGCTACTATTGCCACTAGTACCACTACAACAACTAGTACTGCTTCTTCTTCTTCTACTACTAATACTATTGCTACTATTACAACTATGACAACTACTACTACTTCTACTACTACTACTACTACTATTACTACTAGTTCTACTACTTCTACTACTACTACTACTACTACTACTACTACTACTACTACTACTACTACTACTACTACTACTACTACTACTACTACTACTACTACAACCATAACTACCACTACAACAACAACAACAACAACTACTACTACTACTACTAGTCCTACTACTACTACTACTAGTATTACCACCACCACTACTACTACTATTACTACAACTTCTCCTACTTCTACTACTATTACTACAGCTACTGCTTCTACTACTACTACTTCTACTTCTACTACTACTACTACTATTAGTACTACTACTACTATTACTACCAGTACTACTACTGCTACTGTTGCTGCTGCTACTAGTACTGCTAGTACTACTACTACCAGTACTACTACTACTACTGCTGCTACTACTACTACTACTACTGCTACTACTTCTGCTACTACTACTACTACTCCTGCTATAACAACTACTACTACTACTTCCACTTCTACTACTAGTACTCGTGCTACTACTACTATTATGACTACAGCTACGACTATTTGTGCCACTACTACAACAATTATTATTGCTACTAATTTTGGCATAGTAATAACTATTACTACTTCTTCAACTACTCTGACTGCTGCTACTACTACTGCAGTTACAACTACTACTATTGCTACTACTACTACTACAACAACTACCGCCTCTACTTGTGCTACTACAGCTACAACTACTACAACTACTTTTAGTAGTACTACTGCTACAACTGCTACTATTGCTGCTACTACTACTACTACTACTTCTTCTACTATTGCTACTACTACTACTGCTACTACCGCTACTAGAACTGCTGCTAACACTTCTAGTGCTATAACTATTAGGGCTACTGCTACTACAACTACACCAATTGCTACTGCAACTACTACTTCTGTTAGTACTACTACTACTACTACTACTAATACTACTAGATATCCAACTACTACAACTACTACTAATACTACTACTAATACTACTGCTACTACTACTTCTTTTCCTAGTACTACTACTTTTACCACTAGTACTGCACATTAATAAATACTATTACTACCAATGCTGCTCCTACTATAATGACTACAACTACTACTACTATTAATGCTACTACTATTACAACTGCTACCACTACTACGATTATTACTACTACTACTCCTACTATAACAACAACTACTACTGCTACTATTGTTTCAGCTACAATAACTACAACTACTACTACTCTTGCAACTACTGTAACAACTACTACTTTTACTACTACTATTGCTATTGTTACTACTACTTTTGCTGCTGCTACATCTACTACCACTACTACTACTTCTACGACTACCCCAACTATAACAAGAATAACTATTGCTACAGCTACTATTACTGCTACTGCTACTACTACTATAACATTACTACTTTTGCTAGGACTACTGCTACTACTACTGCAACAACTCTTACAACTACTACTGTCACTGTCACAGCTACTACAACAACAACTACTACTACTATTACTACTACTACTACTATTGTTACTAGCCCTACTACAACTACCATTACTACTACAATGGTTCCTACTAGTATGACTACTACTACTACTCCTACCACTACTTACAATACTACTACTACTTCTACTACTACTACTCCTACAACTACTAGTACTACTACTACTACAAATACTACTACAAATCCTACTATGACTACTACTATTTCTACTACTACTACTTCTACAAGTACTTCCCCTTCTACTAATACTATTATGACTACAACTACCACTACAGCTACTAGTATTACTTCTACAACTATGACAACTACAGCTGCTACTACTACTACAATAACTACTACTACTACTACTACTACTACAACTGCTACTACAACTATTGCAACTACTTCTTCTCCTACTACTATAATAACTACTACTTCTACTACTATTACTTCTCTTACTTGTACTACTACTACTATTGCTACTCTTACTCCTCCTCCTCCTCCTCCTACTACTACTACTACTACTACTACTACGCTACTGCTACTAACTACTACGACTACTACTACTACTGACTACTACTACTACTACTACGACTACTACTACTACTACTACGACTACTACTACTACTACTACTACCACTACTATTACTACTACTACTACTACTACTACTACTACAACAAGAACAACAACAACAATAAAACAAACAACAACAACAACACTCTACTACTACTACTACTACTACTAACTCTACTAGTGCTACTATTACAACTAAAATTACAACTACTGCAACTACTATTATTGCTACTACTACAACTACTACTGCTGCTACTACAACTACAACTACTACTCCTATTACTACTAGTACCACTACTACAACTATTACTACTACTATTATTACAGTTACTACTATTATTACTACTGCTATAATAACTATCACAATTGCTACTACTACTTACTACTACTACTACTAATGCAACTAGTGCTCCAACTACAGCTATTCCTACTAATAAAGTAATTACAGCTGCTGCTATTACTACAACTAGAACTATTACTACTGCTACTACTACTACTACTACTCCTATTATTACTATTACTACTACTACTACATAAGTTGCTACATGTACTGCTACTCCTACTACTACTACTTCTTCTTATTCTTCTTCTTCTTCTTCTTCTTCTTCTTCTACTACTACTACTACTACTACTACTACTACTACTACTACTACTACTACTACTACTACTACTACTACTACTACTGATACTGCTAATACAACTACTATTACTTCTATTACTATTGCCCCAATTTCAATAGCTTCTACTACTACGTCGCTACTGCTTCCCTACTACTACTACTACTACTACTAATGCAACTACTACTACTACTATTACTACTCCTACTACTAGTAGCATTTGTAGCATTAGTTGTAGCAAAATTAGTAGTAGGAGTTGTAGTAGTCCTATTAGTAGTTGCAGTAGTAGTAGTAGTAGATGAAGTAGTAGTAGTGGTAGAAGATGTAGTAGTAGTGGCAAAAGAAGTAGTAGCAGTAGTAGTACCGATAGTAGTTGTAGTACCAGTGGTAGCCATAGTAGTAGTAATAGTTGCCGCAATGGTAGCAGTAGTAGTTGTTGTTATTATTGTACTAGTAGCAGTAGTAGTGGTAATAGTATTAGCAGTAGCAATAGTAGTCATAGTAGTTGTTGTAGTAGTAGTAGTAGTGGTAGTAGTAGTTGTTGTTGTTGTAGTAGTACTAGTAGTATTAGTTGCACTAGATAATAGCAGCAGAAGCAAGAGTTATAGTAGCAATAGTAGTAGTACTAGTAGTAGTAGTAATAGTAGGTGCAACAGTCATAGTAGTAATATTAGTAGTAGTAGTATTAGTAGTAATATTAGTAGTAGCAGTAGCAATATTAGTAGTAGTAGTAGTAGTAGTAGTAGTTGTAGTAGTAGCGGCATCAGTAGTAGTAGAAATAGTTATTATTCTTGTTGTAGTAGTAGTAGTACTCATAGTAATAGTAGTAATATTAGTTGTAAAAGTTGTAGTGGATGTTGTAGTAGTAGTAGGAGTAGTAGTAGCAGTAGTAGTAGTAGGGGAAGTAATAGGAGTAGTAGAAGTAGCAGCAGTAGTAGTAGTAGTAGTGGTAGTAGTGGTAGAAGCAGTCACAGTAGCAGTAGTAGTAGTAGTAGTAGTAGTAGTAGTAGTAGTAGCAGTAGTGGTAGTAGTGGTGGCAGTAGCAGTAGTGGTAGATGTAGGAGTAGTAGTAGTGGTCATAGTAGTGTAGTAGTAGTAGTACTAGTAGTAGCCGTAGTAGTAGTTATTATAGTAGCAATAATAGTTGTTGTTGTTATTATAGCAGCAACACCAATAGTAGCAGTATTAGCATCAGTAGTCATCATAGTAGCAAAAGTAGTAGTAGTAGCTGCAACAGCAGTGCTAGTATTAGTTATACTAGAAGTAGTAGTTGTTGTTGTTGTAGGAGCAATTGTAATAGTATTAGTAATAGTTGGAGAAGTAGTAGCCACAGAAGTGGGAGTAGTAATTATAGTAGTTGGAGTAGCAATAGTAGTTTTACTAGTAGTAGTAGTAGTCATAGAAGTAGCAGTAGTATCAGTGTCGATAGTCAGAGTTATAGTACTCTTAATAGTAGTAACAGTAGTAGTAATAGTAGTAGTTTTAGTAGTCATAGTAAAAAAACTAGTAGCCGCGATAGTAGTAGTAGTAGTAGTGGTAGTCGTAACCATGGTGGTGGTAGTAGTAGTAGTAGTAGTATTAGTAGTAGTAGGGGTAGTAGTAGTAGTAGTTGTTGTTGTAGCAGTAGCAGTAGTAGCAGTAGTAGTGGTAATAGTATTAGCAGTAGCAATAGTAGTCATAGTAGTTGTTGTAGTAGTAGTAGTAGTGGTAGTAGTAATAGTTGTTGTTATAGTAGTACTAGTAGTAGTAGTTGCACTAGATAATAGCAGCAGAAGCAAGAGTTGTAGCAGTAGTAGTAGTACTAGTAACAGTAGTAATAGTGGGTGCAACAGTCATAGTAGTAACATTAGTAGTAGTATTAGTAGCAGTAGTAGCAGTATTAGTAGCAGCAGCAGCAGTAGTAGTAGCAGTTGTAGTAATAGTGGCATCAGTAGTAGTAGAAATTGTTGTTGTTGTTGTTTTTGTTGTAGTAGTACTCATAGTAGTTGTAGTACAAGAAGTAGTAGTAATTTTAGTTGTAAAAGTTATAGTGGATGTAGTAGTAATAGTAGGATTAGTAGTAGTAGTGGAAATAGTAGTGGTAGTAGTAGTAGTAGGAGAAGTAATAGGAGTAGTAGAAGTAGCAGCAACAATAACAACAGTAGTAGAATTGCTAGCAGTGGTAGTAGTGGTAGAAGCATTAGGAGGAGGAGTAGTAGTAGTAGTAGCAGTAGTAGTAGCAGCAATAGTGGTATTAGTGGTAGCAGCAGCAGTAGTAGTAGAAGCAGGAGGAGAAGTAGTAGTAGTAGTAGTAGTAGTAGTAGTACTAGTAGTAGCCGTAGTAGTAATTATCATAGTAGCAGCAATAGTTGTTGTTGTTGTTGTAGGAGTAGCACCAATAGTAGCAGTATTAGCGTCAGTAGTCATCATATTAGTAAAAGTAGTAGTAGTAGTAGCAGCAGCAGTGCTAGTGTTAGTAGTACTAGAAGTAGTAGTTGTTTTTATTATAGGAGTAATTGTAATAGTACTAGTAGTAGTTGGAGAAGTAGTAGCCATAGTAGTCGAAGTAGTAGCAGCAATAGGAGTAGTAATTGTAGTAGTCGGAGTAGCAATAGTAGTTTCACTAGTATTAGTAGTAGTCATAGAAGTAGCTGTAGTATCGGTATCGACAGTCGTAGTAATAGTACTCTTAATAGTAGTAATAGTAGTAGTCATAGTAGCAGTTTTAATAGTCATAGTAGAATAAGTAGTAGCCGTGATAGTAGTAGTAGTAGTAGTAGTAGTCGTAGCCATCGTAGTAGTAGTAGTAGTAGTATTAGTAATAGTTGGGGGGGGTAGTAGTAGTAGTAGTGCGAGTCGAAGTAGTAGTAGTAGTAGTAGTTATGATAGTAGTGTTGTGGCTATTGAAGTAGTTATTGCAGTAGAGGTTGTAGAAGTATTAATAGTGATAGTAGAAGTAGTAATTGTGTTTATTGTAGTAGTAGTAGGAGTAGTAATAGTTCTCGTAGTAGTAGTTATTGTAGTAGTGTAGTTGCTATAACAGTAGTTGTAGCAGAAGAGGTGTTAGTAGTGGTAGTAGTAGTAGTAGTAGCAGTAGTAGAAGTTGTAGTAGCCATGTAATAGTAGTAGCGGGAGTAGTAGTGGTAGAAGTAGTCATAGCAGTAGTTGTTGTTGTAGTAGTAGTAGTAGTAGTGGTGGTACTAGTAGGAATAGTTGTAGTGATATAAGTAGTAGTAGCACGAGTAGTAGCAGTAGAATAGTAGCAGCAGCAGCAGCAGCAGTAGTAGTAGTAGCAGGAGTAGTGGTAGTTGTTGTACTAGTATTAGTAGCAAGAATAGGAGTAGTAGTGGTAGAAGTTGTAGCGAAAGTAATAGTAGTTGCAGCAATAGTAGTAGTTGTTGTCATTGTTGTACAGTAGTACAAGCATAAGTTGTGGTAGGAATAGTTATAGGAGTTGTAGTTGTAGTTGGAGTAGTAATAGTAGTAGTAGTTGTGGCAATTGAAGTAGTAGCAGTAATAGTAGTATTAGTCTTTGGAGGTGGAGTAGTAGTAATAGTTGTAGTTGTTGTTGTAGTAGCACTAGTAGTTTTTCTAGTTATTTTAGTTGTAGTAGTAGTAGAAGTAATAGTAGTAGTAGTAGTAGTAGTCGTAGCAGCAGCAGCAGCAGTAGTAGTAGGAGGAGCCATAGTAGTAGAAGAAGCAGTAATAGGGGTAGCAATACTAGTATAAGGAGTAGTCATAGTAGCAGTAAGAGTAGTAGTCATAATAGAAGTAGTAGTAGTAGTAGTAGAAGCAGCAGCAACAGTAGTAGTAGTTGTAGTTCTTGTTGTAGTAGTTGCAGTAGTAGTAGCCGAATTAGTAGTAGGAGTAGTAGTAGTGACAATAATAGCAGCAGCAGTAGCCATTGTTGTTGTTGTTTTTGTTGTATTAGTACTAGTACCAGAAGTAGTAGAAGTAGTAGTAGCAGTGAAAGTAGTTGTAGCAGTAGTTGTAGTAGTAGTAGTTGTAGTAGTACTAGTAGTAGTAGGATCTGTAGTAGTAGTCGTAGTAGTAGTAGTCATTGTTGTAGTAGTGGTATTAGGAGTTGTAGTAGTAGTAGCAAAACTAGTAATAGTAGTAGAAGTAGTAACAGTGGTAGTAGAAGTAGTAGGAGTAGCAGTAGTAAAAGTAGTAGTAGTAGTGGTAGTAGTAGTAGTAGCCATAGTAGTAGTAGAAGTAGTAGTAGGAGTAGCAGTAGTAGTAGGAGTAGTCGTAGTAGCAGTAAGAGTTGTAGTCATAGTAGAAGTAGTAGTAATAGTAGTAGAAGCAGCAGTAGTATTTGTTGTTGTGTTGTATTGTAGAAGTAGTAGCAGTAGCAGTATTTGTTGGAGTCAGAGTAGCATAGTAGCAGTAGTTGTAATAGTAGTACTAGCAGTGGTTGTACTGGTAGCAATAGTAGTAGTAGTAGTAATTGTAGTAGCAATAGTAGCAGTCGAAGCAGTGGTAGAAGTTTTTGTAATAGTAGTAATAGTCAGAGAAGTAATAGTAGTAGTTGTAGTTATAGTAGTAGAAGTTGTAGCAAGAATACAAGTAGTAGTAGTAGCGGTAGTAGCAGCAGTAGTATTAGTTGGAGTAGCAATAGTTGTAGTCAGAGTAGTAGTACCAGTAGTAATGCTTGTAGGAGAAGTAGTAGTAATGGCAGTAGTAGTCGTAGCCGTAGTAATATTGGTAGTAGTAGCAACAGCTGTAGTAGTAATAGTAGTAGTAGCATTTGTAGTAGTTGTAGCATTACTAGTTGTAGTATTTGTTGTAGTAGTAGTTTTAGGAGAAGTTGTAGTTGTAGTTGTTATTGTTGTTGTAGGAGAGGTTGTAGTAGTAGTAGCTTGGGTATTTGTTGTTGTATTGGTAGCACTAATAGTAGCAGAAGTTGTAGTAGTAGTAGTGGCAGAAGTAGTCATAGTAGTGGCAGTAGCAGTATTTGCAGTAGCAGCAACAGTAATCATCATAGTAGTAGCAATAGTAGCAGTAGTAGCAGAAGTAGTAGATGTGCTAGTAGTTGTAGTAGTCATGGCAGTAGCAGTAGCAGCAATCGTAGCAGTCGTAGTAGTGGTAGCAGTAGTAGCAGTAGCAGCAGTAGTAGTAGTAGATTTCGTAGTAGTAGTAATAGTAGTAGAGATAGTAGAAGTAGTAGTAGCACTAGTAGTAGTAGTATACATAGTAATAGTAGTACAAGTAGTAGTCATGGTGGTAGTAATAGTAGTAGCAGTAGTAGTTATACTAGTAGTAGCTATAGTGGTAGTAGCAGCAGTTGTAGTTGAATTGCTACTACAACAACTACTACAGCTGCTGCTACTGCTACTACAACTATTCTACCACTAGCTGTAGCAGTATTAGTAGTAGTTATACTAGTAGTATCTATAGTAGTTGTAGTAGTAGCAGTATTAGTAATAGTTGTTTCAGTAGGACTAGTAGTCGTAGTAGTAAATGTAGTCGTACTATTTGTTGTAGTAGTAATATTAGTTGCATTTCCAATACTAGTTGTAGTAGCAGTAGTTGTAGTAGTAGTAGGCGGAGGAGCAATAGTAGCAGTAGGAGTTGGGGTTGGAGTAATAGTAGCATTAGTAGTAGTAGAGTAGTAGTAATAGGATTAGTTGTTGTGGTTGCAATAGTGGTAGTAGTTGTAGTTATAGTAGTAGAAGTAGTAGTAATAGTAGTAGTGGTAGCCGCAGCTGTAGTAGTAGTACTCGTAGCAATACTAAGAGTAGTTGTAGTAGCAACAACAATAGTAGTCAAAGGTGAGCTTATGGTAGTAGCAGTACCAGCAATAGTTTAGTCATAGCAGTTGGAGGAGGAGCAGTAGCAGCAGCAGCAGCAGTAGTAGTAGTTGTAGTACTAGCCGTAACAGTAGCAGAAGTAGTAGTAATAGTAGTATTAGCCGTAGCAGTAGTTACAGCAGTAGTAGCAGTAGCAGCAGGGGTATTCGTAGGAGAATTAGTAGTAGTTGTTGTTGTTGTAAAAGTAGTAGTAGTAGTAGTAGTAGTAGTAGCAGTATTTGTTATTGTAATAGTAGTAGTAGTAGCAGTATTTGTTTTTGTAGTAGTTGTAGTAGTAGTAGTGCTTGTAATAGGAGGAGAAGCTGCAGAAATAGTAATAGCAGTAGTAACAAATGTTGCAGTAGCTATAGTAGTAGTAGTTGTTGTAGCAGTTGCAACAGTAGTTGAAGTAGAAGATGTGGTAGTAGTAGTAGTAATAGAAGTAGTTGTATTAGCAGTAGTAGCATTAGTTGTAGTACTAGTGATTGTCGTAGAAGTAGCAATAGTAGTAGCAAAAGTAGAAATAGCAGCTGCAGTAGTAGAAGTAGTAGTTGTAGTAGAAGAACAAGTAATAGTAGTAGTAGTAGTAGTAGTTGCAGTACTAGTAGCATTAGCACTAGCAGTCGTAGTAGTAGTAGTAGCGCTAGCAGTTGTAGTAGTAGTAGCAGCAGTTGTGGTAGTAGTTGTAGTTGTTGCAGTAGTTGGAGTTGCAATAGTAGTAGTGCTAGTAGTAGTAGCATTAGGACCAATAGTTTTAGCGGTAGTAGTTGTAGTCAATTATTAAACAGTGGTAGCAGTGTCAATAGTAGTAGTTGTTCTAGGAGTAGCAGAAGTAGCAGGTGTAGTAGTAGCAGTTGTAGGAGTAGTCGCAGTAGTCGTAGTAGCATTTGTAGTAGTCAGATTAATAGTAGTAGCAGTACTAGGACTAGGAATAGAGATATTAGTAGTAATAGTAGTGGTAGTAGAGGTAGTTGTAATAGTAGTAGTAGTAGTAGTAGTAGTAGTAGTAGTAGCAGCAGTTGCAATAGTAGTAGTAGGAATAGTAGTTGTAGTTGTGGGTGTAGCAGTAGCAGTAGGTCTAGTTGTTGTAGTAGTAGTAGTAGCAATAGTAGTCATAGTAATAGTAGTAGCAGTAGTAGTAGTAGTAGTAGTCGTAGTAGTAGTACAAATAGTAGTAGTAGTTGTTACAATTTATGTTGTAGTAGTAGTAGTTGTAGTAGTAGTTGTAGTAGTAGTAGTAGTAGAAGTAGTAGTAGAAGTAGTAGTCATAATAGTTGTAGTAATAGTAGCAGTAGTAGCCGCAGTCGTAGTAGTAGTAGTTGTAGTAGTAGTAGTAGTAGTAGTAGTAGTAGTAGTAGTAGTAGTTGTAGTGGTAGTAGTAGCAATAGCAACAGCAGCAATAGCAACAAGAACAGTAGTAGCAGCAGCAGAAGAAGTTGCTGCAACAGCAATAGCAGTTGCAACAATAGTCACAATAGCAGCTGCAGTGGCAAGCGCTACAGCAGCTGCTGTGGTAGAAGCAGTAGTTATTGTAGTAGTAGCAGTTTTGGCATTAGAAGTCATAGTAGTAGTATTGGTAGCGACAGTAGTAAAAGTTGAAGTAATAGTATGAGTGGTAGTAGTAATTGTAGTAGTAGTACTAGTAGCAGTAATGTAGTAATTTGAGTGGTAGTAGTTGCTGTAGTAGCATTAATAGTATTAGTAGTAGTAGTATTAGTACTAGTACTACTAGTAGTGGTAATAGGAGTAGTAGCATTGGTAACAGTAGTAGTAGTAGTAGGAGGAGGTGGTGCAGAAGTAGTAGTAGAAGTAGTAGTGGAAGTAGTAGTTGTAGGAGAAGAAAGAGTAGGAGTAGTAGTATCAGTAGTAGGAGTAGGAGTTGTAATAGTTGTAGCTAGAGTACTAGTATGAGTAGGAGTAGTGGTAGAAGTAGTAGTAGTAGTAGTACAAGTAGCAGTAGTAGTAGTTTTATTAGTAGTAGTAGTAGTTGCAGTAGTAGTTGTTGTTGTTGTAGTAGTAGGACTACTACTAGTAGTAGTTGTACTAGTAGAGTAGCAGTTGTTGTAGTAGTAGTAGGATTAGGGGTAGGAGTAGTTGTAGTTGGGAGTAGTAGTAGTAGGAGGAGTAGGAGTAGTAGTTGCAATAGTAATAATCGCACTAGTTGTTGTAGTAGCTGAAGAAGTTGTAGTGGTAGGTGTAGTAGTAGTAGTAGGAGTACGAGTAGTAGCAATAGTAGTAGTAATAACCGCTATAGCAGCAGCAGTTGTAGTAGTACTAGAAGTAGTAGTTGTAGTAGTTTTAGTAGTAGTATCTATAGTAGTAGTAGTGGTAGTATTATTAGTAGTAGTAGTAGTATTAGTAGTAGTAGTTGCAATAATAGTAATAGTAGGAGCAACAGCAGTAGTGGTTCTTCTTGTTGTTGTTGTTGTAGTAGCAGTCGTAATAGTAGTAGCAGTAGTAGTATTAGCAACAGTAGTAGTAATAGCAATAGTGGTTGTAGTAGTATTATGAGTAGTAGTTGGTGTAGTTGCAGTAGTAGGTGTCGTAGTTGTAGTAGTAGTAGCAGTAGTAGTAGTAGAAGTAGTAATGGTAGTAGTAGTAGTAGTAATACTAGTAGTAGTAATAGTAGTAGTCGCAATAGTTGTAGGAGTAGCAGTAGTAGCAGTAGTAGCGACAACAGTTGTAGTTGTCATAGGAGCTGCAAAAGTAGTGGTAGTAGTAGTAGGAGAGTTAAGAGTAGTTGCAGTGGTATGAATAGTAGTAGTAGTTAGAATAGTAGTAGTAGCAAAAGTAGCAGTAGTTGCAGTTGTAGTAGGAGTATTAGGATTGCTAGTAGTAGTAGTAGTACCAGTAGAGGTGGGAGTAGCTCTATCAATAGTAGGAGGAGGAGTAGTACTAGTAGTAGTAGAAGTAGTAATAGTATTAGTAGTTCTAGTAGCAGAAGTTGTAGTAGTGGTTGGAATGGGAGTTGGAGTGGGAGTAGTAGTACGAGTAGTAGTTGTTGAAATAGTGGTGGTAGTAGTAGTAGTAGTAGTAGTAGTAGCAGCAATAGTAGTAGTAGCAATAGTTGTAATTGAAGTAGTAGTTGTTGTAGTAGGGGAAGTAGTGGTAGTAGGTGTAGTAGTAGTAATAGGAGCTGGAGTAGGAGTAGCAGTAGCAGCAGTCTTAGTAATAGCAGTTAAAGTAGGAGGAGTAGTAATAGTAGTAGTAGCTATAGTAGGAGTAGTAGTCGAAGTAGTAGTAGAAGCAGCTGTAATAGTAGTTGTTTTAGTAATAGTAGTCGTAGTAGTGGTTGTAATGGGTCTAGTAGTGGTAGTTGCAGTAGCAGTAGCGGAAGGAGTTGTAGTTGTAGTAGCAGAAGCATTTGTGGGAGTGACAGTACTAGCAGATGTACTAGTTGTATTAGTAGTAATAGTTGTAGTAGTAGTAGTTGTTGTAGCAGCTGGAGTAATAGTTGTAGTTGTAGTAGTAGTAATAGTAATTATTGTTGTAGAAACAGCAGTCGCAGCAGTAGTAGTAATTTAGTATTAGTAGTTGTAGTAGTAATAGTATGAGTTGGAGTTGTAGTAGTAGTAGTAATAGTAGTAGTAGTAGTAGTTGCATTAGTGGTAGTAGTAAAAGTAGTCGGAGTCGGAGTAGTAGTAGTAGTTGTAATAGTAGTAGTAGTAGTAATGATAGTAGTAGCAGTAATAGTAGTCCTAAAAGTAGTTTTAATTGTATTAGTATTAGCAGCAGAAGTGGTGGTAGAAGCAGTAAAGTAGTTGTAGTAGCAGTAGTAGTAGTAACAGTAGTAGAGTAGTGGTAGTAGTAGTAAGATTATTAGAACTAAGACTAGTAGTAGAAGTAGGAATGGCAGCAGCACCAGCAGAAATAGCAGTAGTAGAAGTTGTCGTAGCTGCTGCAAGAACAGCAGTATTAGCGGTAGCTATAGTAGAAGCAGGAGTAGTAGTAGTAGTAGCAAGAGTAGGAATAGGTGTACAAGTAGTACTACTGCTGTAGCTGGTACAACAACTACCATTGCTACTACTACTGCTACTCGAACCACTGCTACAACATCTACTAGTACTACTGCTGCTGCTGCAGCTGCTTCTTCCACATCTACTACAATTCCTACTATTACGGCTATAATTGCCACTACTTCCACTACTATTGTTACTACTGCTACTACTTCCACGGCTACTGCTACATTGCTGCTGCTACTACTATAATAATTGCTACTGCTACTACTAACACTGCTATTACTTCTACAATTACTACAGTTACTACTATTGCTACTTCTACTACTATTACTACTACTACTGCTACTACTACTACTACTACTAATTCTACTCTTACTGCAATTGCTAATACTAGTGATACTACTACAAATACTACTACAACTATTGCAACTTCTCGAACAATAACAACAACTACTACTACTCCATCTCCTCCAACCATTATTGTTGTTACTACTACTACTGCTACAACTACTGCTATCGATATTACTACTATTACTACTACTACTACTCCTTCTACATCTGCTACAATTGCTACCACTACAACCACTACAACTGCTACTAATGCTACTACCATTACTACTGCTACTACTGTTACTGCTACTACTACTACTTCTGATACTACTACTACAGCTGGTACAAAAAATACTGCTATTACTATAACAGCTGCTTCCGCTACAACTACTTCTCCTCCCCCTCCTTCTCCTCCTCGTCCTACTACTACTACTCATAATAATAATAATAATACTATTGCTATTAATACTACTACTACTACTACTACTAATAATAATAATTCTATTGTGACTACTACTACTACTACTACTAATGCTGTTATTACTCCTACTTCCACTGCTATTACTACTACTATTTCAAGCATTACTACTACTCCTAAAACTCCTACAACTACTACTGCTCTACTACTACTTCTCCTCCTCCTCCTCCTTCTCCTCCTCGTCCTACTACTACTACTACTCATAATAATAACAATAATACTATTGCTACTAATACTACTACTAATAATAATAATAATAACACTATTGCGACTACTAGTACTATTACTACTCATGTTGTTACTACTCCTACTACCACTGCTACTACTACTACTCCTACTATTACTACTATTCCAATTATTACTACTACTCCTAATAATCCTACAACTACTACTACTGTTGCTTCTATTACAACTACTACTTCGGCTACTACAACCACAACTACTACTGCTGCTGTTACCACTACTACTACTACGACGACGACGACTACTACTACTACTACTGGTGCTACTACTATTGCTACTCTGAATACCACTACTGCTGCTCTAACTACTACTACAACTACAACTAATATTACTACATCTACTACTACTAGTACTCCTACAACAACTACTACTACTAATACAACTATTACTATAATAATTACTACTACTAATACCACTACTACTATTACAACTTATACTACTACTCCTTCTAGTACTACCACTGCTACTACTACTACTCCAACTTCAATTATTATTACTATAGAAACTACAACTACTACTACAACTACTACTACAACTACTTGTGCTAGTAATACCACTACTACTTCAACTACTATTACTATCATTACAATTACTACTAGCACTACAATTGCTACTACTATTACTACTAGCACTACTATTGCTACCACAACTACCACTAGTGCTAGTATTAGTACCACAACTACTACTGCTGCGGCTACTACTACAACAACAACAACAACAACAACTACTACTACTACTCCTAATACTACAACTACTACTGTTACTACTACTACTACTATTGCTACTACGACTACCACTCCTAATACCACAGCCATAACTATTGGTACTACTATTACTACTACAGCAATGACAACAACAACAACAACTACTACTATTACTACTACTACTACTACAACAACAACAACAACAACTACTACTACTACTACTGCTACTATTACAACTAAAATTACTACTACTGCAACTACTACAACTACAACTATGACTACTATTACTACTAGTACCACTACTATAACTATTACTACTACTATTATTATTGTTACTACTATTATAACTACTACTAGAATAACTATCACAATTGCTGCTTCTACGACTACTACTACTACTACTACTACTACTAATGCAACTAGTGCTCCAACTATAACTATTCCTACTACTAAAGTAAGTACTGCTGCTGCTATTTCTGCAACTGCTACTACTGCTACTACTACTACTACTTCTATTATTACTATTACTACTACTGCTGCTTAAGTTGCTACATGTACTGCTACTCCTACTACTACTACTACTACTACTGCTGCTGCTGCTACTACTACTACTACTACGATGACTAATACTACTACTACTACTACTACTACTACTACTACTACTACTACTACTACTACTACTACTACTACTACTAATACAACTACTATTACTTCTACTACTATTGCCCCAATTTCCATAGCTTCTACTACTATGTCGCTACTGCTTCCCTACTGCTACTACTACTAATACAACTACTACTGCTGCTATGCAAGAACGCCAACTACAGTGACTATTACTACTCCTACTAGTAGCATTTGTAGCATTAGTTGAAGCAAAATTAGTAGTAGGAGTTGTAGTAGTAGTAGTAGAAGAAGTAGTAGTAGTGGTAGAAGATGTAGTAGTAGTGGTAGAAGTTGTAGTAGCAGTAATAGTACCGATAGTAGTTGTAATACCAGTGGTAGCCACAGTAGTAGCAATAGTTGCCACAATGGTAGCAGTAGTAGCAGTTGTTGTTGTTGTTGTAGCAGTAGCAGTAGTAGCAGTAGTAGTGAAAATAATATTAGCAGTAGCAATAGTAGTCATAGTAGTTGTAGTAGTAGTAGTAGTGGTGGTAGTAGTAATAGTTGTTGTTATAGTAGTAGTAGTTGAACTAGATAATAGCAGTGGAAGCAAGAGTTGTAGCAGCAGCAGCAGTAGTACTAGTAGCAATAGTAATAGTAGGTCAACAGTTGTAGTAGTAATATTAGTAATAGTAGTAATAGTAGTAGCATTAATAGCAGGAGTAGCAGTATTTATAGCAGTAGTAGTAGCAGCAGTTGTAGTAGAAGTGGCATCAGTAGTAGTAGAAATTGTTGTTGTTGTTGTTGTTGTAGTAGTACTCATAGTAGTAGTAGTACAAGAAGTACTAGTAATATTAGTTGTAAAAGTTGTAGTGGATGTAGTAGTAATAGTAGGAGTAGTAGTAGTAGTGGCAGTAGTAGTAGGAGGAGAAGTAATAGGAGTAGTAGAAGTAGTAGCAACAATAACAACAATAGTAGAATTGCTAGTAGTGGTAGAAGCAGTAGCAGTAGCAGTAGCTGTAGTAGTAGTAGTAGTAGCAGAAGCAGTAGTGGTAGTAGTAGAAGCAGGAGGAGGAGGAGGAGTAGTAGTAGTAGTAGTAGTAGTACTAGTAGTAGCCGTAGTAGTAGTTATCATAGTCGCAGCAATAGTTGTTGTTGTTGTTGTAGCAGTAGCACCAATAGTAGCAGTATTAGCATTATTAGTCATCATAGTAGCAAAAGTAGTAGTAGTAGCAACAACAACAGTGCTAGTATTAGTTGTACTAGAAGTTGTTGTTGTTTTTGTTGTAGGATCAATTGTAATAGTACTAGTAGTAGTTGGAGAAGTAGTAGCCATAGTAGTAGGAGTAGTAGTAACAATAGGAGTAGTAATTATAGTAGTTGGAGTAGCAATAGTAGTTTTACAAGTAGTAGTAGTAGTCATAGAAGTAGCAGTATTATTGGTATCGACAGTCGTAGTAATAGTACTCTTAATAGTAGTAATAGTAGTAGTCATAGTAGTAGTCTTAGTTGTCATAGTAGAAGAAGTAGTAGCCGCGATAGTAGTAGTAGTAGTGGTAGTCGTAGCCGTGGTAGTAGTAGTAGTAGTTGTTGTTGTAGTATTAGCAGTAGTAGGGGTAGTAATAGTAGTAGTAGTAGTAGTTATGATAGTAGTGTAGTAGCTATTGAAATAGTTATTGCAGTAGAGGTTGTAGGAGTAGTAATAGTGATAGCAGAAGTAGTAATTGTGTTTGTTGTTGTAGTAGTAGGAGTAGTAGTAGTTCTCGTAGTAGTAGTTGTTGTAGTAGTGTAGTAGCTATAACAGTAGTTGTAGCAGAAGAGGTGTTAGTAGTGGTGGTAGTAGTAGTAGTAGCAGAAGTAGAAGTAGTAGTAGCCATGTAATAGTAGTAGTAGGAGTAGTAGTGGTAGAAATAGTTAGAGCAGTAGTTGTTGCTATAGTAGTAGAAGTAGTAGTGGCAGTAGTAGGAGTAGTTGTAGTGATATAAGTAGTAGTTGCACGAGTAGTAGTAGTAGAATAGTAGTAGTAGCAGCAATAGTAGTAGTAGTAGTAGCAACAGTAGCAGGAGTAGTGGTAGTTGTTGTACTAGTATTAGTAGCAAGAATAGGAGTAGTAGTGGTAGAAGTTGTAGCAAAAGTAATAGTAGTTGTAGCAATAGTTGTAGTAGTTGTCATTGTTGTAGAGTAATACAAGCATAAGTTGTGGTAGGAATAGTTGTTGGAGTTGTAGTTGTAGTTGGAGTAGAAATAGTAGTAGTAGTTGTGGCAATTGTAGTAGTAGCAGTAATAGTAGTATTAGTCTTTGGAGGTGGAGTAGTAGTAATAGTTGTTGTAGTTGTTGTAGTAGTACTAGTAGTTTTTCTAGTTATAGTAGTTGTAGTAGTTGTATAAGTAACAGTAGTAGTAGTAAGAGTAGTCGTAGTAGTAGTAGCAGTAGTACTAGTAGTAGCAGCCATTGTAGTAGAAGAAGCAGTAGTAGGAGTAGTAGTAGTAGTATTAGGAGTAGTCGTAGTAGCAGTAAGAGTAGTTGTCATAGTAGAAGTATTAGTAGTGGTAGTAGAAGCAGCAACAGTAGTTGTTGTTGTTGTTGTTGCAGTAGTTGCAGTAGCAGTAGCCGTACTAGTAGTAGGAGTAGTAGTAATGGCAATAAGAGTAGTAGTTGTTGTTGTTATTGTTGTTGTTTTTGTTGTATTAGTACTAGTACCAGTGGTAGTAGAAGTAGTAGTTGCAGTGAAAGTTGTTGTAGAAATAGTTGTAGTAGTGGTTGTAGGAGTACTAGTAGTAGTAGGATCTGTAGTAGTAGTTGTAGTAGTAGTAGTCATTGTTGTAGTAGTGGTATTAGGAGTAGTAGTAGCAGTAGCAAAACTAGTAATAGTAGTAGAAGTAGTAACAGTGGTAGTAGAAGTAGTAGGAGTAGCAGTAGTAATAGTAGTAGTAGTGGTAGTAGTAGTAGCCGTAGTAGTAGTAGGAGTAGTCGTAGTAGCTGTAAGAGTAGTAGTCATAGTAGAAGTAGTAGTAGTAGTAGTAGTAGTAGAAGTAGCAGTAGTATTTGTTGTTGTGCTGTGTTGTAGAAGTACTAGCAGTAGCAGTATTTGTTGGAGTCAGAGTAGCATAATAGCAGTAGTTGTTATGGTAGTACTAGCAGTGGTTGTACTGGTAGCAATAGTAGTAGTAGTAGTAGTAATTGTAGTAGCAATAGTAGCAGTCGAAGCAGTGGTAGAAGTTTTTGCAATAGTAGTAATAGTCATAGGAGTAATAGTAATAGTTGTAGTTATAGTAGTATAAGTTGTAGCAAGAATACTAGTAGTAGTAGTAGCAGTACTAGCAACATTAGTATTAGTTGGAGTAGCAGTAGTTGTAGTCGGAGTAGTAGCACCAGTAGTAATGGTTGTAGGAGAAGTAGTAGTAATGGCAGTAGTAGTTGTAGCCGTAGTAGTATTAGTAGTAGTAGCAACAGTTGTAGTAGTAATAGTAGTAGTAGCATTTGTAGTAGTTGTAGGATTACTAGTAGTAGTATTTGTTGTAGTAATAGTTTTAGGAGAAGTTGTAGTTGTAGTTGTTATTATTGTTGTAGGAGAGGTTGTAGTAGTAGCAGCTTGGGTATTTGTTGTTGTATTAGTAGCACTAATAGTAGCAGAAGTTGTAGTAGTAGTAGTGGTAGAAGTAGTCATAGTAGTGGCAGTAGCAGTATTTGTAGTAGCAGCAACAATAATTATCATAGTTATAGCAATAGTAGCATTTGTTGGAGCGACAGTAGCAGTAGTAGCAGAAGTAGTAGATGTGCTAGTAGTTGTAGTAGTAATTGCAGTAGCAGTAGCAGCAATCGTAGCAGTCGAAGTAGTGGTAGTAGTGGTAGCAGTAGCAGCCGTAGTAGCAGTAGTAGTAGTAGAAGAAGATGTTGTAGTAGTAGATTTCGTAATAGTAGTAATAGTAGTAGAGATAGTAGAAGTAGTAGTAGCACTAGTAGTAGTAGTACACATAGTAATAGTAGTACAAGTAGTAGTCGTGGTGGTTGTAATAGTAGTAGCAGTAGTAGTTATACTAGTAGTAGCTGTAGTGGTAGTAGTAGCAGTTGTAGTAGTTGGAGCAGCAGCAGTAGTAGTAGCACTACAAAAAGTAGAAGAGGAAGTAGTAGTAGTGGTAGTAGTAGTTGTACTCATAGTAGTAGTAGTTGATGTTGTTGTATTAATTGCCATAATTGTAGTAGCAGTAGTAATAGTAGTAGCAGTCGAGGTAGTGGTAGTAATATTTGCAGTTGTAGTAATAGTGGTCGTAGTAGTAGTAGCAGTACTAGTAGGAGCCGTAGTAGTAATACTAGTTGTAGCAGTAGTAGTAGCAACAGCTGTAGTATTAGTTGGTGTAGCAGTAGTAGCAGTAGCAGCAGTAGTAGGAGTAGTAATAGTATTAGGAGAAGTTGTAGTTGTTGCTATAGTGTAGTACTAATAGTAGCAACTATAGTAGTAGTGGTAGTGGTAGCGGTAGTAGTAGTAGTAGCAGTAGTAACAAAAGTTATAGTAGTTATTGTAGTAGTTGCGGCAATAGCTATCATCGCGAAAGTGTAGTAATAGCAGTAGTAGTAGTAGGTGTAACAGTAGAAGTAATAGTATGAGTGGTAGTACTACTTGTAGTAGTAGTTGTTGTTGTTGTTATTGTTGTTGTTGTAGTAGTAGTAGTAGTAGTAGTCGTAGTAGTAGTAGTAGTAGTAGTAGTAGTAGTAGTAGTAGTAGGTTAGCACTAGAAGTAATAGTATGAGTGGTAGTAGTAATTATAGTAGTAGTAGTAGTAGTTGTTGTAGTAGTTGAAGTAGTAGTAGTAGTAGTAGCAATCGTAGTAATAGTAGTAGTAGTGGTTGTTGTTGTTGTTGTACTAGCAGGAGGAGTAGTAGTAGTATGACCAGAAGAAGTGGTAGTACCATTGGTAGTAGTAGCAGTAGTAGTAGGAGTTTGAGTAGAAATAGTTGTAGATGTAGTAGTGGTAGTAGTTGTTGTAGTTGAAGTAGTAGTAGCAATAGAGGGAGTAGGAGTAGCTATAGTAGTTGTAGGAGTAACAGTAGTAGTATTAGAAGTAGGAGTAGTAGAAGGAGTAGTAGTAGTGGTAGAAGTAATTGTAGTAATAGTAGCAGCAGCTACTGTAGTAGTATTAGTAGTAGTTGTTGTAGTAGAACTGGTAGTCGTAGTAGTAGATGTAGTCGTACTATTTGTTGTAGTATTAATATTAGTTGCATTTTCAATACTAGTAGTAGTAGCAGTAGTTGTAGTAGTAGGAGGAGGAGGAGGAGCAATAGTAGCAGTAGGAGTTGGGGTTGGAGTAATAGTAGCATTAGTAGTAGTAGAGGAGTAGTAGTAGGAGTAGTTGTTGTGGTTGCAGTAGTGGTAGTAGTTGTAGTTATAGTAGTACAAGTTGTAGTAGTACAGTAGTAGTAGTATTAGTAATATTCGTAGTTGTAGTAGTAGTTGTAGTAGTAGTAGAAGGAGGAGGAGGAGGGGAGTTAGAGGTAGTAGTTGCAGAAGGAGTTGTAGTAGTAGTTAGAATAGTTGTAGTAGCAATAGTAGTAGTAGTAACACTTGTACTAGGAGTATTGGGACTAGTAGCAATAGTAGAGTTAGTAGCAGTAGCAGCAGGAGTTGTTGTAGTAGTAGTTCTTGTAGTAATAGTTGTAGTAGTACTAGTAGGAGAAGTAGTTGTAGTAGTACTAGTAGGACTAGGACTGGGACTAGTAGTAAGTTTAGTAGTAGTGGAAGTAGTGGTAGTAGTAGTAGTAGTTGTAGTAGTAGTACTAGCAGTGGCCGTAGCAGTAGTAGTAGTAGTAGTAATTGACATTGTAGTTGTTGGATAAGGGGTAGTAATGGTAGTAGGAGTAGGAGTAGTAATGGGGGTTGGAGTAGGAGTAGCGTTAGCAATAGTAGTAGTAGTAAAAGTAGAAGTAGTAGTAGTAGGATTAGGAGCAAGAGTAATAGGTGTAGTAATTGAAGTAGTAGCCATAGTTGTAAAAGGAATAGTAGTAGTAGGAGTTCTACTAGTAGTAGAAGAACTAGTAGTAGTTGCAGTAGTTGTAGTAGTTGGAGTAGTAGTAGTGGTGGTGGTGGTAATAATCAGAGCAGTAGTTGTAGTAGTAATAATAGGAGTAGCAGTCGTAGCATTAGTTGGAGTAGTAGTAGTGGTAGCAGCAGTAGTAGTGGTAATAGCATTAGTAGCAGGAATAGTAGTAGTAGTCGTAGTAGTAGTAGTAGTAGTAGTAGTAGCAACAGTAGAGGTAGTGGAAGTAGTAGTAGTAGTAGGGGGAAAATAGTAGAGGTAGCAGTAGCTGTAGTAATAGCAGAAGTAGTAGTAATAGTAGTAGTAGTAGTAGCAGCAATAGTGGTAGCCGCAGCTATAGTAGTAGTACTCGTAGCAATACTAAGAGTAGTTGTAGTAGCAGCAGCAATAGTAGTGACACGTGAGGTTATGGTAGTAGCAGTACCAGTAATAGTTTAGTCATAGCAGTTGGAGGAGGAGCAGTAGCAGTAATAGCAGCAACAGTAGTAGTTGTAGTACTAGCCATAGCAGTAGCAGAAGTAGTAGTAGTAGCAGTAGGTACAACAGTAGTAGCAGTAGCAGCAGGGGTATTCGTAGGAGAAGTAGTAGTAGTAGTAGTTGTTGTAGAAGTAGTAGTAGTAGTAGTAGTAGTAGTAGCAGCAGTATTTGTTATTGTAGTAGTAGTAGTAGTAGTAGTATTTGTTGTTGTAGTAGTTGTAGTGGTTGTAGTGCTTGTAATAGGAGTAGAAGCTTTAGAAATTGTAATAGAAGTAGTAACAAAAGCTGTAGTTGTTATAGTAGTAATTGTTGTTGAGCAGTTGCAGTAGTAGTTGAAGGAGCAGAAATGGTAGTAGTAGTAGTAGTAATAGAAGTAGCTGTATTAGCAGTAGTAGCAGTAGTTGTAGTACTAGTGATTGTAGTAGAAGTAGCAGTAGTAATAGGAAAAGTAGAAATAGCAGTAGTAGTAGTAGAAGTAGTCATAGTAGTAAAAGTAGTAGTAGTAGTAGTAATAGTAGTAGTAGTAGTAGTCGTTGTAGTAGTAGCATTAGCACTAGCAGTTGTAGTAGTAGTAGTAGCACTAGCAGTTGTAGTAGTAGTAGCTGCAGTTGTAGTAGTAGTCGTAGTAGCTGCAGTAGTTGGAGTTGTAGTAGTAGTAGTGCCAGTAGTGATAGCATTAGGACCAATAGTTTCAGTGGTAGTAGTTGTAGTCAATTATTATGTAGTGGTAGCAGTGGCAGTAGTAGTAGTCGTTGTAGGAGTAGCAGAAGTAGTAGTTGTAGTAGTAGCAGTTGTAGGAGTAGTCGTAGTAGTAGTACTAGCATTTGTAGTAGTAGGATTAGTAGTAGTAGCAGTACTAGGACTAGGAATAGAGATATTAGTAGTAATAGTAGTAGTAGTAGAGGTAGTAGTCATAGTAGTAGGAGTAGTAGTAATAGTAGCAGTTGCAATAGTAGTAGGAGGAGTAGTTGTAGTTATAGGTGTAGCAGTAGCAGTAGGTGTAGTTGTTGTAGTAGTAGTAGCAATAGTAGTCATAGTAATAGTAGTAGCAATAGTAGTAGTAGTACTCGTAGTAGTAGTACAAGTAGTAGTAGTAGTTGTTGCGGTTGTTGTTGTTGTAGTAGTAGTTGTAGTAGTAGTAGTAGAAGTAGAAGTCATAATAGTTGTAGTAATAGTAGCAGTAGTACCAGTAGTAGTAGTAGCAGTTGTTGTTGTTGTAGTAGTAGTACTAGTATGAGTAGGAGTAGTGGTAGAAGTAGTAGTAGTAGTAGTAGCAGCAGCTGCAGCAACAACAGTAGTAGCAGCAGTAATAGTAGTAAAAGTAGCAGTAGTAGTAGTTTTATTAGTAGTAGTAGTTGTTGTACTAGTAGAGTAGTAGTAGTTGTAGTAGTAGGAGGAGTAGGAGTAGGAGTAGTTGTAGTTGGGAGTAGTAGGAGTAGTAGTTGTAGTAGTAGTAGCAGGAGTAGGAGTAGTAGTTGCAGCAGTAGTAGTAGCACTAGTAGTCGTAGTAGCTGAAGAAGTTGTAGTGGTAGGTGTAGTAGTAGGAGTAGGAGTACGAGTAGTAGCAATAGTAGTAGTAGTAACAGCTATTGCAGCAGCAGCTGTAGTAGTACTAGAAGTAGTAGTTGTAGTAGTTTTGGTAGTAGTATCTATGGTAATAGTAGTAGTAGTAGTAGTAGTAGTAGTAGTAGTATTAGTAGTAGTTGTAGTAATAGTAATAGTTGTGGTTGGAGTACTTGTAGTAGTTGTTCTACTAGTAGAGTAGTAGTAGTTGTCTTAGTTGCAGTAGGAGTAGGAGTAGAAGTAGTAGCAGTTGTAGGAGTAGGAGTTGGAGTAGCAGTTGTAATAGTAGACGAAGTAGCAGTAGTAGTACTAGCATTGGTTGTTGTAGAAGCAGCAGTAGTAGTAGTAGTACTTGTAGTTGCAGTAGTGGTAGTAGTTGTAGCAGTGATAGTAGTAAGAGAAGTAGTAGTAGGAGGAGTAGTGGTAATAGTAGTACTTGTAGTTGCAGTAGTGGTAGTAGTTGTAGCAGTGATAGTAGTAGGAGAAGTACTAGTAGGAGGAGTAGTGGTAATAGTAGTAATAGTAGTAGTAGTAGTAGTAGTAGTAGTAGTAGTAGTAGCAGCATCAGTAGTAGTTGTTGTACTATTGTTACTTATAGTAGTCGTAGTTGTTGTAGTAGCAGCAATAGGAACAGTAGTAGAAGTAGAAGTAGAAGTAGTAGTAGCAGTAGTAGGAGTAGGAGTAGTAGTAGTAGTAGCAGGAGTATGAGTAGGAGTAGTAGTGGCAGTAGAAGTTGCAGTAGTAGTGGTTGCTGCAATAGTAGAAGAATTAGTAGTAATAGTAGTAGTAGTAGTAGTTGGAGTAGTAGACGTAGTGGTAGTTGTAGTTGCAATAGTAGGAGTAGGAGTAGTTGTACTAGTAGTTGGAGTAGGAATAGTAGTAGTAGTAGCATGGGTAAGAGTTGTAATAGTAGTAGTCGTTGTAGTAGTAGTATTATTACGACTAGTAGGAGTAGTAGTAGTTGGACTAGTGGTAGTAGTAGCAGTAGGAGTAGTAGTAGTAGTAGTAGTAGTAGTAGTAGTAGTAGTAGTAGTAGTAGGAGCAGCAGCAGTAGTAGTAGTAGCAATAGTACTAGTAGCAGTAGGAGAAGCAGTAGCAACAATAGTAGTAGTAGTAGTAGTAGTAGTATTAGTTGGAGTAGCAAAAGTAGTATTAGTAGTAGTAGTAGTAGGGGTAGTAGTAGCAGCAGCAGTATTAGTAGTAAGACTCAGTATAGGACTAGTAATAGGGGTAGTAGTAGTTGGAGTAGTGGTACTTGTAGTAGTAGTCGAAGTAGGAGTAGTAGTTGGAGTTGGAGCAGGAGTCATAGTAGTAGTTGGCGTAGTAGTAGTGTTAGTAGTTGTAGTAGTGTCGTAGCAGTAGAAGTAGGAGTAGTACCAATAGTAGTGGTAGCAGTAGCAATAGTAGGAGCAGTAGCAGTAGTGGTTCTTCTTCTTCTTCTTGTTGTAGTAGCAGTCGTAAAAGTAGTAGCAGTAGTAGTATCAGCAGTAGTAGTAGTAATAGAAGAAGTAGTTGTAGTAGTAGTATGAGTAGTAGTTGGAGTAGTTGCAGTAGTTGGTGTCGTAGTTGTAGTAGTAGGAGTAGCAGCAATAGTCGTAATGGTAGTAGTAGTAGTTGTAGTAGTAGTAATAGTAGTTGTAGTTGTAGAAATAAAAGCAGTATTAGTAGTAGGAGCAGCAGCAGCAGTAATTGTAGTAGTAGTAGTAGTAGCAGTAACAATAGTAGTATTAGTAGTAGTTGCATTAGATGAAATAGTATGAGTGGTAGTAGTAATTGTAGTAGTTGTAGTAGTAGTAATAGTAGTAGTAAGAGTAGTCGTAGTTATAGGAGGAGTAGTAGTAGTAATACCACTAGAAGTAGTACTAGTGGTGGTGGTAGTAGTAGTAGTAGGAGTTGGAGTACAAGTAGTAGTACAAGTAGTAGTAGTAGTAGTTGTAGCAGTAGAAGGAGTAGGAGTACTAGTAGTAGTAGTCGAAGTAGGAGTAGCCGTAGTAGTAGTAGTAGTAGTAGTAGCAGTTGGAGCAGTAGTAGTAGTAGCAGTTGGAGCAGTGGTAGTAGTGGTAGTAGTAGTAGCAGCAGCTAGAACTGCAAAAGCTGCATAAGTCATAGTAACTGTAGTAGTAGCATAACAAGTAGTTGTAGTAGTAGTAGTTGTTGTTGTTGTTGTTGTTGTAGTAACATTAGTAGCAGTTGTAGTAGTAGCTGTAGTAGCAGTAACAGTAGTAGTTGCAGTAGTGGTAGAAGTAGTAGTAGGACGAGGAGCAGTAGTAGCAGTAGGAGTCGGAGAACTAGTAGCATTTGTAGTAGTAGTAGTCGGAGTAGAAGTAGTAGTAGCAATAGAGGGGGGAGTAGCTCTATCAATTGGAGTAGGAGTAGTAGTAGTAGTAGAAGTAGAAGTAGTAACAGTATTAGTAGTACTAGTAGCAGAAGTTGTAGCAGTGGTTGGAATGCGAGTTGGAGTGGGAGTAGTAGTACGAGTAGTAGTTGTTGAAATAGTGGTAGTAGTAGTAGTAGTAGTAGCAGCAGCAATAGTAGTAGTGGTAGTAGTCGTAATTGGAGTAGTAGTTGTTGTAGTAGGGGAAGTAGTGGTAGTAAGTGTAGTAGTAGTAATAGGAGTTGGAGTAAGAGTAGTAGTAGCAGCAGTCTTAGTAATAGTAGTTGGAGTAGGAGGAGGAGTAGTAGTAGTAGTAGCTATAGTAGGAGTACTACTCGAAGTAGTAGTAGTAGCAGCTGTAATAGGAGTTGTTTTAGTAATAGTAGTCATAGTAGTGGTTGTAATGGGGCTAGTAGTGGTAGTAGCAGTAGCAGTAGCGGAAGGAGTTGTAGTTGTAGTAGCGGAAGCATTTGTGGGAGTGACAGTACTAGTAGATGTAGTAGTTGTATTAGTAGTAATAGTAGTAGTAGTAGCAGTAGCAGTTCGAGTAATAGTTGCAGTTGTAGTAGTAGTAATAGTAGTAGTAGCCGTATTAGTAGTAATAGTAGTTGTTGTAGAAACCGCAGTCGCAGCAGTAGTAGTAATTTTGTATTAGTAGTTGTAGTAGTAATAGTACGAGTTGGAGTTGTAGTAGTAGTAGCAATAGTAGTAGTAGTGGTAAAAGTAATCAGAGTCGGAGTAGTAGTAGTAGTAGTCGTAATAGTAGTAGTAGTAGTAATAGTGATAGTCGCAGTAGTAGTGGTAGTAGGCGAAGTAGTAGAAGTATTAGTAGTAGTAGAAGTAGTAGGAGAAGTTGTAGTATTAGTACAAGTGGTAATAGTGGTGGGAGTAGTAGTAGTGATAGTTAGATTAGCCTTAGAAGTAGAGGTAGCAATAGTAGTCGTAATAGTGGCAACAATAGTAGTAGTAGTGGTGGAATTTGTAGTAGTAGTAGAAGTAGAAGTGGTAGTAGTAGCAGTAGTTGTAGGAGCAGTAGCACTAGCAGTTGCAGTAGTAGTAATAGCAATAAAAATAGTAGTAGTAGTAGTAGTACTAGTACTATAAGTAGTAGCAGTAATAGCTGCCGTAGTGGTAGCTGCAACAATAGTAGAAGTAGTCATTACAATAGCAACAACACTAACAGTTATAGAAGTAGCAGCAACATTAGTACTGCAAGTAGCAGTAGTTGCAGTAGCAGCTGCCACAGAAGTTGTAGTACTAGTACTAGCTGTAATAGCAGCAGTATTATTGGTGGAAGTAGTAGTAGGGTCAGCAGCAGCAGCAGCAGCAGTTGTAGTAGTAGGAGGAGGAGGAGTAGAAGTGGTAGAAGTAGCAGTAGTGTCAGCAGTAGCAGTAGTAGTTGTAGTAGTAATAGTAGTAGTTGTAGTATTAGCAGCAGTAGTTGTTGTTGTAGTAGTATTAATATTAGTAGTAGTCATAGTAGTAGTAATGGTAGTAGCAGTAGTAGCAGTAGTAGTAGTAGTACTAATAGTAGTAGATGTAATAGCAACAGTAGTAGTTGTAGTTGTGGTAGCAGTACCAGCAGTACTAGCCGTAGTAGGCGCATTAGTAGTAGTAGCAGTCATAGCTATAGTAGCCATAGTAACTGCAGTAGTAGTAGCAGTTGTTGTTGTAGCCGTAGCAGTAGCAACAGGAGCATGAGCAGTTGTAGTAGTAGTGGAAGTGGTAGTAGTAATTGCACTAGTTTAAGGACTAGCAGTAGTAGAGGTAGTATTAGCAGCAGCAGCAGTTGTAGTAGTAGTAGTAGTGGTTATAATAGCTGTAGCAATAGTAACAATAGTTGTAGTTGTAGTGGTAGTAGCTATAGTTGTAGCAGTAGCTGTAGTAGCATGAGAAGTGGTTGGAGTAGAAGTAGGAGGAGTAGTAGTAGTAGTAGTAGTGCGAGTAGCAGCAGTAGTAGTAGTTCTAGTTGTGGGAGAAGTAGTAGTACTACTAGCAGTAGTAGTAGTAGAAGTAGTTGTAGAAGTTGCACTATTACTAGTAGTAGTTGTAATAGTAGTAGTTGTTGTTGTTGTAGTAGTAATGGTAGTAGCTGGAGTACAGGAGTAGTAGTAGTAGCAGTAGTAGCAGCAATAGTAGTAGTTGTAGTAGTCGTAGTTGTTGTAGTAGGAATAGCAACAGTAGTTGTAGTAGCAGCAATAGTAGCAGTTGTAGTAGTATTTTTAGTTTATGTAGCTGGAGAAAAAGTAGCAGTAGAAGAAGTAGTAGTAGTAGTACTTGTTGTCATAATAATAGTAATAGTCGTAGTAGTAGTAGCCATTGTAGTTGAGGTAGCAGTGGTACCGTTGTCGTAGTAGTAGTTGTAGTAGTAGTAGTAGTAGTAGTAGTAATAGAAGTAGCAATAGTTGGAATAGTTGTAGTTGTACTAGTAGTAGCAGTAGCAGTAACAACATTAGTAGGAGCAAAACTAGTTGTAGTTGCAGAGTTAGTAGTATTTGAAGTAGCACTAGTAGTAATATTACTAGCAATAGTAGCAGCAGTAGTAGTAGTAGCAGTAGTGGCAGCAGTGGTTGTAGCAGTAGCCGTAGTTGCAGTAGTAGAAGTAATAGTAGTATCGATAGTAATGGTTGAAGTAGCTGGTGTAGTAGTAGCAGTAGGAGCTATAGTAGTAGTAGCATTAGTCGTAGTATTAGCAGGAGTGGTAGTAGTAGTAACAGTAGTTGAAGTAGTAGTAGAAGTAGTACTAGTAGCAGTGGAGCAGTAGTCATAGTAGTGGTAGTACAGTAGGAGCAGTTGTAGTAGTAGTTGTAGAAGATGTAGGAGGAGCAGTAGTAGCAGCTTTAGTATCAGTTGCAGTAGTAGTAGTAGTAATAATACTAGTAGTTGTGGTTGTTGTTGTTGTTGTTGCTGCGGTATTAGAAGTTGTTGTTTCAGTAGTTGTAGTAGTTGAAGTAATAGTAGTATTTATAGCAATGGTAGCAGTAGTAGTAACAATTGTTGCAGTAGTAGTAGTGGTAGTAGTGGTAGTGGAAGCAAAAGTAGTAGTAGTAGTTATAATAGTAAGTGTGGTAGCAATGGTAATAGCAGCAGTAGCAGTAGTAGTGGTAGTAGTAGTAGTGGTCTTTGTTGTACTAGTTGTAGTAGTTGTGTCGTACTACTACTCCTCCTTCTACTACTACTACTGTAACTACTACTACTGCTACTGCTCCTGCTACTATTGCTGCCGCTATACTACTTCTACTACTTTTGTTACTGCTACTACTGCTAGAACTGCTGCTGCTGCTGTTACTACTGCTACTACTATCGCTACTACTTTTCCCACTGCTGCTACTACTCCTATTACTACTATTACTACAGTTGCTACTACTGCTACTACTACTGCTACTGCTGCTACTACTACTACTACAACAACTATTGCTGCTGTTGCGACTACTACTACTACTACTTCTATTGCTACTACTGCAACTCCCAATACTGTTGGTATCGATACTAGTACTACTGCTACTTCTACTACTACTGCTACTACTACTATTACTACAACTGTTACTACATTGTTGCTGCTTCAACTACAACAACAACTGCTGCTACCACAACTACTTCTGTTACTGCTGCTGCTACTACTACTACTACAACTACTTCCGCTACTACTACTACTACTACCACTACTATTGCTACAGCTACTATTACTGTTACTGCTACTACTACTGCTACGATTAGTATTGCTACTCCTACTACTACTCCTCCTACAACAACAACTACTATTGCACTTTGACAACTACTACTAGTACTTGCTACTAGTACTACTGCCACTTCTGCAAATACTACTGCTACTACTATTGCTATTGCTACAAATGTTTCTTCCACAATTGCTAATCCTACTACCACAACTACTACTATTACTGCTACTACTACTACAACTACCACTACTACTATTACTCTCACTCCTACTATGACAACTACTACTATTACTGCTTTTGCTACGACCACTCCTAATACTATTGCTAATACTACATCGAGTACCAGTACTACTCTTACTACTGCTACTACTACTTCAACTCCTCCTCCTCCTACTCCTACTACTATTATTATGATAACTAGTACTACTATTACTACTACTACTGCTACCAATGGTAATACTACTAATTCTACTGTCACTACTGGTACTCCTAATACTACGACTACTACTGCTACCACTACTTGTGCTACTACTACTACAACTACTACAACAAATGATGCAACTACTACTACTACTTCTACTGCTACTCCTACTGCTACTACTACTCATAATACTACTAATACTGCTGCTGCTACTACTATGATTATTGCTACTGCTGCTTCTACTATTGCTATAACTACATCTGCTAATACTACCACTACAACTACTACTATACTACTACTACTACTACCACCTCTACTACTACTACCTCACTCCTACTTCTACCACTACGACTACTCCTACTGCTACTACTACTGCAAGAACTACAATTTCTATTATTACTACTACAGCTCGTACTACTACAACTACAACTGCTACAAAATGCTATTGCTACTACTACTATTGCTATTGCTACAGCAAGAACTTCTACTACTGCTACTACTACTACTATTGCGACAACTACAAATGCTACTACTACTGCTACTGCTACTACTGCAATTGCTAGTATTACTACTACTACTACTACTCCTACTACTTCTGCTACTATAACTACAACTAATACTACTACTACTAAACTACAACTACAGATAGAACTACGACTACTGTTACTACAACAAGTACTACTTACACTATTACTACTCCTACTCCAACTCCTACTACTCCTACTCTAACTCCTCCTACTCCTACTACCCCAACTACTACTACTACTTCTCCTACTACAACTACTACTACTACACCAACTCTTACTACTACTACTACTACTGCTAGTCCAACTACTACTACTACTACAACTACTGCTACTACTACCACCGCTACTACTACTACTACTATGACTGCTACTGCTACTACTACCGTAGCTGCCACTACTCCAACAGCTACTATAATTGCTATTGCTACTACTAATGCTACTACTATTAATGCTAGTACTAGTGCTACTGCTACTTCTATTATTACTACTACCAGCACCACCACCACCACCACCACTACTACTACAACTGTTGGTACTGCTACTACTGCAATTGCTTCTGCTATTAATGCTACTGCCACTGCTGCTATTCTTACTACTAGTTTTGCTACTACAGCTGCTACTGCTACTGCGACTACTACAACTACTATTACTATTGTAGCCGCTAATACTACTACTATTACCACTACTATAGCCACCACTACGACTACTATCACTCCTACTACTACTACTGCAACTCCTACTGCTACTACTATACATAATACTACAACTACTACTACAGCTCCTATTACTATATCAACTACTACTACCGGTGCACCTACAACTACTGCTTTTGTGGGTACTACTACTTCTACTACTACTACAACTGCTACTACTTCTACTGCTACTATTATTACATCCAATACTACTACCACTCTCACTCCTACTACTACTACTATTACTACCACTCCTACTACTACTTCTAATCCTCTTACTGCTACTACAACTGCTACTACTACTACTATTGCTACTGCAACTATGATTGCCACAACAACTACTGCCACAGCAACTGCCACTAGTACTGCTACTACTACTACTAATCCTGCTACTATTACTGCTATAGTTACTACTGCTACTGTTACAACCACTTCTACTATTGCTCCTACCGCTACTATTACTACAACTACTACTACTGCTACTCTTACTACAGCTGCAACTACTACTAATACTACTGCTGCTGCTGCTATTATTGCAACAACTACTTCTACTACTATTGCTAATAATACTACTAATACTACTACTACTACACTACTACTGCTACTATTACTGCTATTGCTACTGCTAAAACTACCACTAATACTAATAGTGCAACTACTTCTCTTACAACTGCTACTACTATGACTACTTGTACTACTACAACAACAACTACTATTATTGCTACAACTACTACTACTCTTACTGTGACTCCTACTACTACTGCTGCTACCACTACTGCTAATAGTTGAACAACAACTACTACATGTACTGCTGCTACTACTACTACGACCATTTCTACTACAATTGCTACTACTACTTCTGCTGCTACTACTACTACTACTACTACTACTGCTACTCCTACTACTGCTGCTACTACTATGGCTACTTCTACTACTATCACTACTACTACTACAACAACAACAACAACTACTACTATACTACTACTATTACTAGTACTACTACCACTACGAAGACTATTCCTATAACTACTCATACTGCTATTGCTACTAGTACTCCAACTTCCCTGCCACCCACTACTACTGCTACTACTACTCCTACTACTACTCCTACTACTACCACTACTACTACTGCAGCTACTACTCCTGCTGCTACCCCTACAACAACAACAACAACTACTACTATTACGACCACTGCTGATGTTGCTGTTGCGGCTACTACAACTGCTACTACTATTACTATTGTGACAACTGCTACTATTACTGCTATAACTACTACTACTACTGCAATTGTTACTACTATTACTGCTACTACTGTTACTACTTCTACTACTTTTGCTACTACTTCTTCTACTATGACTACTGCTGCTACTCTCACTCCTACTACTAATACAACTACTTATAATAATATTACTAGTGCAACTACTACTACTATTCCTACTGCTACTTCTGCTACTAGTACTATTGTTATTGCTGCTACAACTACAACTACTGCTACGCTTGCCACTGCTGCTAGTTCTACTTCTACTATTACTACTATTACTACCAATACTACTATTGCTCATACTCCTACTACTGCTACTTCTACTACTACTCCTACTAATACTATTACTCCTCTTTCTGCTACCATAGCTGCTACTATTAATACTACTATTGTTGCTGCTATTACCACTACAACTGCTACTGTTACTACAAGTACTGCTACTACTACGGCTATAGCAAGTACTGCAATTGCTACTATTACTGCTACTACAACTACTTCTACTGCGAATGCTACTACTACTGCTACTACAAATCTTACTGCCACTACTACTACTACAACTGCTACTGCACAACTACTGCTACTACTATAGTTGCTGCTGCTATTACTACAACTACTACTACTACCATGATAACTACTACTACTACTACTACTGCTACTACTATAACTACTACTACTACTTCTACAAATGCTACTACTGTTACTTCTACTGCTGCTACTACTACTACTACTACTGCTGCTGCTGCTAACTACTACTACTGCAACTACTACAACAACAACTACTACTACTACTACCACCACTACTACTACGGCTGCTATTGCTTCGGCTACAACTACTACTTGTCCAACTACTACTACTTTCACTACTTTTGCTACTACTATTGCTACAATAACTACTGCTACTACTACTACTACTAGTACTCTTAATACTAAGGATACTACTACTACTACTATTACTACTACTTCTACTACTAATACCACAACTAATTCTACAATAGCTACTACTACAATAGTGGCTACTACTGCTTCTATTGTTGCCGCTGCTACTGTTGCTAATGATAATACTACTACTAGTACTAGTACTGCTACTACTACTACTACAACTACTACAACAACTACTCTTTCTACTACTATTACTAATACTACTTCTACTACCACTACTACTACTACTTCTACTACTATTGTTGCTACTACTGCTACTACTCGTCCTACTACTGCTATTACTGCTGCTATCGCCGCTACTTCTGGAACGCTAGGAACCCATACTACTACTCAAACAACTACTACTACGACTGCTACTTCTACCCTACTACAATTATTCCAACTACTACTGCTACCACTCTCTCTACTACAAATACTACTTCCACTACTACTAGTACTTCTCCTACAATAACTACTACTACATTACTCCTACTCCTCCTCCTCCTCCTCCTCCTACTAATACTACTACAACTCCTCCTACAACTACAATAGCTACTACTACAATTACTACTACTACTACTACTACTACTACTACTACTAGTACTACTACTACTACTAATACTACTACTACAACAACATGTACTACTACTATGACTACTAGTACCACCACTAAATACTATGACTATTGCTTCTACTACTATAACTACTGCTACTACTACTCCTCCTACTTTTACTACTACTACAACTTCTACTACTAGTACGACTACTACTACATTACTACAACCACAACAACAATTTCTATCACTACTACTAATGCTACTGGTGCAACACCTACTAGGACTGCTACTAATTCTACTCCTATTACTACTACTACTCCTACCACAACTACCACCACTGCTACTACTGCTACTACTACTAATACGATTGGTGCTACTACGATTGCTGCTACTCCTAATACTATTGCTACTGCAACTACTCCTTCTACTGCCGCTGGTACTGCTACTATTACTATTACTACTACTACTCCAACCCCTACTTCAACTAGTAGTACTACTGTTTCTACAATTGCTACTACTACTACTACAACTACTACTACTATTGCTACAACTAGAACTACTCCTTCTTCTATTATAACTGCTGCTGCTACTACTACTACTACTACTACTACTACTTCTACTCCAACTACTACTTTTACAATTAGTACTGTTACTAATACTACTACTCCTACTCCAAGTACTACTACAATTACTACTACTTCTACTACTAGTACTACTACAACTACTAGTACAATTACTACCACACTTCTACTATTGCTACTACTACTACTACTAAAATAAGGAATACTCCTACTATTATTACTACTACTACTTTTACAACAACTAAAATTACTATGACTACTACCATTACTACTACTACTCCTGCTACTGCTATGACAACTACCTCACTACTACTACTCCAACTAGTACAACAACTATGATTCCTACTACCTCTACTGCAAGTCCTACAACTACTACTACTACTCGTACTACTACTCCTACTACTATTCCTTGTCCTAGACGTATTCCTACTACTACTCGAACAACTACCACTACTACAACAACAACAACTACTACTACTACTACTTCCAATTCTATGATTACTACTACTGCTACTAGTAGCACTTCTACCACTACTACTACGGCTATTACTACTACTACTCCTCCTACTACTACTACTACTACTACTACTATTACAACTACAGCTATTGTTGCTACCACTATTGTGACTATTAGTACATCTACAACAACAACTACTACTCCGATTGCTACTACCAGTGCTGCTGCTACTACTACTACTATTGTTGCTACTACTAATACCACTATTATTTCGATTATTGCTATTGCTTCTAATACCGCTACTACAACTACAACTATTAAAACCTCTGCGACAGCGATGACTACTACTACTGCAACTGCTGCTGCTATAGGTACTACTTCTACAATAAGTACTACTAATACTACTATAACTAGTACTACTATAGTTGTTGTTGCTATTGCTACTGCTGCTACTAATACTACTATTCCTACTACTTCTCATCCTCCTACTACTATTGCAACTACTACTGCTGCTGCTACTTCTGTGACTACTTCTACTACTACTACTTCTGCCACTACTACAGCTACTACTACTATTGCCACTATTGCTACTACTACAACAACAATGACTACTACCACAATAACAATAACTACTACTACTACTATAACTACTACTGCTACTACTCTTACAAATGCAAATGCTACTGCTGCTTCAACTGCTACTGCTACTACTATTCTTACTACTACTACACCACTACTGCTATCACTACTTCTGCTACTATAATAATAACTACCACTACTATTATTACTACTACTACACCTACTACAACTACTACTATAACTACTATAACTACTACTCCTACTGCTAGTGCTACCTCTACTACTCTTGCTACTACTGCTATGATTATTGCTGCTTATGCTACAATTGCTACTATTACTACTACTACTACTACTTCTACAACTATTACTGCTACTACTATTACTACTAGTTCTACAAAAACATCTACGACTACTACTACTACTACTTCTACTGCTACTACTTCTACAACAACTACTACTACAATTACTACGGCTACTACTACCACTACTAGTATTGCCTCAACTCCTCCTCCTCCTCCTCCTCCTCCTACTATTACTACTCTAGTAGTGGTAGTAGTAGCAGTCATAGAAGCCTAGTGCAGTAGTAGCTTTAGTATAAGTAGTAGCATTAGTAGCAGTAGTAGCTATAGTTGGAGTAGAAGAAATTATCGCTATAGTAGCAATAGCAGTTGTAGTAGTAATAGCGATTACGGTAGTAGTTGTAGTCGGAGATGTAGTAGTATTAGTGGTAGAAGTTATAGTTGTACTATTAGTCATAGTAGTAGTGGTAGTGGTAGGACTAGTAGCAGTAGAAGTAGTAGAAGTAGTAGAAGCAATAGAAGTAGCAACAATAGTAGCAACAGTAGTAGTAGTAGTTTTAGTAGTTGTAGTAGCATTAGTAGCAGTACTAGTAGTAGTCCTAGTAGTAGCATCTAAGCAATAGTAGGAGTAGCAGCTGTCATAGCAGTAGCAGCAGTAGCCACAGTAGTAGTAGTAGTACAAGTAGAAATTGTAGTACTAATAGTAGTAGCAGTAATAGCAGTAATGATAGTAATAGTAGTAGCAGCTGTAGAAGTAGAAGCTACAGTTGTGGTAGTTGTCATAGCGAGAGTAAAATTAGAAGTAGCAGTAGTAGCAGTAGTAGTAGTTCTCAATTTGGTAATAGCAGTAGAAGTAGCAGTAGCAACAGTAGTAGTAGCGGTAGTAACAACAGCAATAGTAGTAGCAATAGTAGAAATTATAGCAGTAGCAGTTGTTATAGCAGTAGTAACAACCTAAGTAGTAGTAGTAGTTATAGTAGTAGTACTAGTACTAGTACGAGTGGTAGTAGTAGTAGTAGTTGTTGTTGTTGTTGTAGTGGAAGGAGTTGTAGTAGTGGTGGTGGTGGTAGTAGTAGTAGTAGTAGTAGTAGTAGTAGTAGTAGTAGTAGTAGCATTGGTGCAATACTAGTAGCAGTAATAATAGTATAGTTGTGGCATTAGTTGTTGTAGTAGCAGTAATAGCAGTAGTAATTATTGTTGTACTAGTTGTAGTAGTTGTAGTAGTTATAGTAGTAGTTGTAGTAAAAGTTGTAGTACTCCTAATAGTTGCAGTTGCAGTAGTTGTTGTAGTAGCTGCAATTGCAGTAATAGTAGTAGAATTATTAGTAGTATTAGCAGTAGTAGTGGTAATAGTAGCAGAAGTAGTGGTAGAAGTGGCAGTAGCTATAGTAGTAATAGTAGTAGTAGTTGTTGTAATAGCAGTAGTATTTGTGGTAGTAATAGTAGCAGCAGTAGTAGCAGCAGTAGTAGGAGTCATACTAGCTCTTGTAGTAGGAGCAATGGTAGTAATAGTAGTAGTATTAGTCACAGTAGCAGTAGTTCTATCTGACGTAGTAGCAGCAGTAGTAGTAGTCTTGGTAGTAGTAGCAGTAGTAGTTGCAGTTGTAGTAGTAGCATTAGTAGTAGTAATAGTAGCAGCAGTAGTAGCAGTAGTAGTAATAGTAGTAATAGTAGTAGTAGTATCAGTAATAATCGTAGTCGTAGTAATAGTTGTTGAAGTTATAGTAAAAGTAGTAGTAGTAGTTGTAGTAGCTTTAACAGTAGTAGCAGTAGTGGTAATAGCAATAGCAGCAGTTGTAGTAGTAGCTATTGTAGTAGTAGTCATAGTAGTAGTTGTATTAGAATTAGTAGTGATAGTAGTAAAAGCAGTAGAGTAGTAATAATGTTCGTGGTAATAGTAATAGTAGTAGCAATTGTATTCATAACAGTAGTAGTAGTAGCAGTAGTAGCAATCGTAGTAGTAGTAAGAGTAGTGGTAGCAGTAGTAGGACAAGTTGTACTATGACTACTAGTAGTAGTTGGAGCATTAGTCATAGTAGTAGGAGTAGTACCAAAAGTAGCAGCAACAACAGCAGCTGTAGCAATAGTAGAAGTTGTAGAAGCAACAGCTGTAGTAACTGGATTAGGAGCATCTTTAGTAGGAGTATGAGTAGCAGTAGTAGTAGCAAGAGGAGGAATAGGTGTAGAAATAGTAATAATAGTGGCAATAGTAGTAGAACTGGTAGTAGTAGTAGCAAATGGAGTAGGAGAATTGGCAGTAATAGAAGTAGGAATAGGTATAGTAGTAGTAGTAGCACAAGTAGGAGTAGGATTAGTGGTAGTAATTCTGCTACCGCAACTCCTACAACTATAACTACTACAACTACTACTATTGCTACTACTATTACTTCTCCTACTGCTACTTTTGCTACTACTGCTACAAATACTACTTCTACTACTACTACAACAACAACTACTACTACTATAACTGCTACTACAACTGCTACCCCTACTACTACTATTACTACTACTACAACAACAACAACAACTACTCCGATTGCCACTACTACTGTTCCTACTACTTCTACCACCACTACTACTACTACTAATATTGCAACTACTACTATTTCTACTACTACTACTACAACAACAACAACTACTACTACTGCTAATACTAGTACACTACTACTACAACTACTACTACTAACACTACTACTACTCCAACAACTACTACAATTACTACTGCCAATACTACTACTACTATACCAACTACTACGACTATTGCTACTACAACTACTCCTACTAGTACTACTACTACTATGGCTACAACTACTTCTACAACTATGACTACTACTAGTACTACTACCGCTACTCCTACTTCTAATATAGCAACTACTACTAGACCTGACTCCTATTGCTACTACTACTAGTCCTACTACTACTACGACTGCTACTAATACTACTACTACTATGCTACCACTTCTACTACTACTCCTACTACTACAATGACTACCTTTGCTGCTGCTACTACTACTACTACTACTACTGCTACTAATACTACTCCAACTCCTCCTCCTACTACTACACCTGATGCTCTTCTACCACAACAACTAATACCACAACAACTACTACTACTACTACCACTACAACTACAATTCTTGAAACTACTGCAACTACAACTACTAATACTTCTACTTTCGATACTAGTACTACAACTACTTCTCCTACTACTACAACTGCTACTGCTACTACTGCTACTACTCCAACTCTAACTACTACTTCTACTCTAACTATAACTACTACTACTAATTCTGTTGCTACTCATACTACTATGACTACTACTACTATTAATACTCCAAGTACTACTACTAATACTACTACTGTTCCTACTACTACCCCTGCTCCTACACCTACACCTCCTACTAGTACTTCTACTAGTACTAGTACTACTGCTGCTGCTGCTGCTACAATTACTACAACTTCTGCATCTACTACTACTACTATTGCTAATAGTACTACTACCACAACTACTACTACTTCTGCTACTACAACAACAACTGCTACTACTGCAACTACTACTGCTACTATTTACTTCTACTGCTATTACTTCTACCAACACTAGTACAACTCCAAATGCTATTACTACTTCAACCACAAGAACAATGACATCAACAACTTCCGACACTAGTTCTTTTGCTACTACTACGATTACTACTACTACTCCTACTACAACTACTACTACTTCTACTGCCACTATTACTACAACTACTACTGCTACTGCTGCTACAACTAGTACTAGTACTTCTACTATTTCTGCTACTAGTACTACTTAAACTACTACTACAACTACTACTTCTACAACTAGTAGTAGTACTACTACTACTACAACTTCAACTTATACTACTACTACAACTTTTGCTGCTGCTACTACTACTATTACTAACACTGCTACTAGTACTACTATTACTACTACTACTACTACAACAACTACTACTACTACCACTACTGCTGCTACTATTACAGCTAATACTATTACTATTACTACTACTCCTATTACTACCACTACTACACCTATTAATGCTTCTACTACTATTACTACAATTACTACCCTTACTACTATTACTACTACTACTACTACTACTACTCCTGCTGCTACAACTGCTACTACTTCGACTACAACTATTGCTACTACTACTACTACTACTACTACTATTACTACTTATACTACAACTGCTACGACTACTACTACTACAATCACTGCTATGTCTACAACTGCTACTACTACTGCTGCTGCTACAACGACTACTACGGCTACTGCTATAGCTATTGCTATTGCTACTGCCACTGCTACTACTACTACTACTCCAACTAGTCCTACTATTCTACTACTACTACTACTACTACTTCTCCGACTGCTACTGCTACTACTATTAGTACTACTACTACAACTACTACTTCTACTAATGCTGCTGCTGCTACCACTAGTAGTACTAGTAGTAGTAGTACTACTACTAACACTACTACTACTACTAACACTACTACTACTACACCTCCTTCTCCTACTTCTACAACTTCTACTACTAGTACTACAGCTACTAGTCCTACTACTACTACCATAACTCCAACTACTACTTTTACAATTACTACTAGTACTATTACTACTACTACTACGGCTTCTACAATTACTAGTACTTCGACTATTGCTAGTACTACTTCTACTACTAGTGCTATAACTACTACTTGTACTACTACCACTATACCTCTGCTGTTGAGACTACTGCTACTAGAAATATGAGTAATACTCCTACTACTACTACTACTACTTGTTCTACAACTACTAACATTTCTACTACTACTACTATAGCTACTACTACAACTATGACTACTACTACCACTAACACTACTCCTACTACTACTACAACTATGACTTCTACTACAGCTACTACTAGTCCCACTACTACTACCACTACCCCTTCTACTATTATGACTACTACTACAACTACTACTACTCCTACTACTACTACCACTATGACTTCCACTATCACTCCTACTACTCCTACAACTATCACTACTCGTACTACTACTCATACTACTATTCCTTCTCCTACACACATTCCTACTACTACTCCCACTACTACCACGACTACTACTACTACTATGACTACCACTACTTCAATCTCTAAAACTACCACTACTGGTACTAGCAGTACTACTCCCACTACTACCATGACTACTACTACTACTATTGCAACTACAACTATAGTAGTTGTTGCTACCGCTATTGCGACTCTTACTACTCCTACTACTACTACTACTCCTCCTATTGTTACTTCTATTACTGCTACTACTACTACTCCTGCTACTACTACTACCACTACTACTACTACTATTGCTTCTGCCGCTACTAATATAGCTACTACGACTATGGCCCTTACAACAATTGCAACTGCCACTAGTACTACTATAGCAACTGCTACTACTATAGGTACTACTACTGCAACTACTACTACTAATACCACTACTGCTAGTACTTCTACAGTTGCTGCTACTATTTCTACTACTACCACTAATACTGCTACTCCTACTACTTCTCCTACTACTATTATAACTGCAACTACTGCTGCTACTACTACTACCTCTATGACTTCTTCTACTCTGACTACTAGTAGTAGTACTACTACTACTACTGCTACTACTACTACTGCTACTATTATTACCACTATTGCTGCTACTATTGCCACTATTGCTACTACTACTACTACAACAACAACAACTACTACTACAATAATAATAACTACGACTACTACAACTTCTACTACTACTACTCTTACAAATGCTATGGCTACTACTGCTTTAACTGCTGTTGCTACTACTACTACTACAATAATACCAACTACGACTACTACAACTTCTACTACTACTACTCTTACAAATGCTATGGCTACTACTGCTTCAACTGCTGCTACTACTACTACTACTACTACTACTACTACTACTACTACTACTACTAATACTATTATAACTCCTACTGCTACTATGACTATTACTACTATTACTAATACTTTAATTACTTCGTCTACTACTACTACTACTACTCCTATTACTGCAACTACTATAGCTACTACTACTACTGTTAGTGCTACTGCTACTACTCTTGCAACTACTACTGTGACTACTATTGCTTATACTACTATTGCTACTGCTACTACTACTACTACTGCTACTACTATTGCTGTTGTCACTACTACTACTGTTGCTACAACTACTATAACTTTTACTACTGCTACTACTACTACTATTTCTGTCACTACAACAACTACTACTCCAACTAATACTACTACTACTAATACTATTGCTGCTACTACTAGTATTACTAGAAATACTATTATAATAACTACTACTACTTCTACAACTATTACTGCTACTACTACTACTACCAGTTATACAACTACATCTATGATAGCTACTGCTATTACTTGTAATACTACAACTATAATCACTATTGCTACTACTAATACTACTAGTACTGATTCTCCTCCTCCTCCTCCTCCTCCTACAACTACTACCACTACTCTAGTAGTGGTAGTAGTAGCTATCATAGTAACCTAGTAGCAGTAGCAACCATAGTAGAAGAAGTAGTGGTAGTATTAGTAGTAGCTATAGTTGTAGCAGAAGAAATCATCACAGTAGTTGTACTAGTAGTCGTAGTGGTAATAGCGACTATGGTAGTAGTAGTAGTCGAACAAGTAGTAGTTTTATTGATAGTAGTTATAGTATCACTATTAGTAGTAGTAGTAGTAGTAGAAATAGTAGTAGTAGTGGTAGTAGGAGGACTAGTAGTAGCTGTAATAGTAGTAGCAGTTGTAGTAGTAGTGGTGGTAGTAGTAGCTGTAGAAGTAGTAGTAGCAACAATAATAGTAGAAGTAGTAGTAGTAGCTGTAGAAGCAGTAGTAGTAGTCATAATAATAGTAATAGTATTAGCAGTAGTAGCAGTAGTAGCATTAGTAGCAGCAGCAGTCGTAATCATAGTCTTTGCATATTAGTAGCAACAGTAGTAGTAGTAGTAGCAGCAACAATAGTAGTAGTACAAGTAGAAATGGTGGTAGTAGTATAAGTAGTAGTAGTAGTAGTAGAAGTAATAGTAGTAGCAGCTATAGAAGAAGAAGCAAGAATAGTAGTAGTTGTCGCAGTGGTAGTAGTATTAGAAATAGCAGAAGTAGCAATTATAGTAGTTGTCAATTTGGTGGTAGTAGCAGAAGAAGCAGTAGTTGCTGTCGTTGCAATAGTAGTAATAGCAGTAGTAATAACTTAAGTAGTAGTAGTTGTGGTAGCAGTAGTAGTAATATTAGTACGAGTGGTAGTTGCAGCAGCCATTGTAGTAGTAGTAGTAATCAAAGGGGTCATAGTAGTAGTAGTAGTAGTTATTGTTGTAGTTGCATAAAAGTAGTAGCATTGTTAGTATTAGTAGCAGTATTAGTAGTAGTAGTAGTAGTGGTAGTGGTAGTAGCAGCAGCAGTAGGTGTAGTTGTAGGGGTCATAGTAGTAGTAGTATTTGTAGTAGTAATAGTAGTAGCAGTAGTAGTAATAGTAGTAGGAGTCGTACTAGCTCTAATAGTTGTTGCAATACTAGTAATAGTAGTAGTCATAGTCATAGTAGTAGTTGTTGTATCAGAAGTAGTAGTATTAGTAGCAGTTGTGGTAGTAGTAGTAGTGGTGGTTGAAGTAGTAGTTGTATTAGTAGTAGTAATAGTTGTAGTAGTAGTAGCAATAGAAGTAATAGTTATAGAAGTTAGAGTAGGAAAAAGAGTAGTAGTTGTTGTAGTCATAGCAGTAGTGGTAGTAGCAGTAGCAGTAGCAGTATTAGTAGTACAATAATTAGTAGTAGTTGCAGTAGCAGTAGTAGTAGTAGTTGTTGTAATAGTCATAGCAATTGTGGCAATAGTAGTTGTAGTTGTTATTGTAGTCATACTGATACTTGTTGCAGTAGTAATAATAATAATAGTGGCAGCAATAGTAGAAGCGGGAGTAGTAGTAGTAGTTGGGGTAGTTGTAGTAGTGAAGTAGTTGTAGTAGTTATAGTAGTAGGAGTAGTTGTTGTAGTAGTAGTAGTAGCAGTAGATGTATTAGGAGTTACAATACAAGTTGCATTAGCAGTAGCAATAGTAGTGCCAGCAGTAGTAGCAATAGTAGCACTAGTATTAGTAGCTGTAGTACTAGTACTGGCCGTAGTACTTGTTGTACTAATAGTAGTAGTAGTAGGAGTAGCAGCAGTTGTAGTGGTAGTAGTAGTAGCAGTTGTCCTAGAGATACTAGTAGTAACAGTAGCAGTAGTAGCAGTAGTAATAGTAGTAGTTGTAGTTGTAGTAATAGTAGTAGTAGTAGTAGCAACAACAATAGTAGTAGTAGTTGTAGCATCCTTAGCAGTAGTAGTAGCAGCAGCAGGAGCAGTAGTAGTTATTGTAATAGTAGTAGTTGTTGTTGTTGTTGTTGTGGTTGTTGTAGTAGTAGTAGTAGCAGTGGTAGTAGTAGTATTAGTAGTCATAGGAGCAGTCGTAGCCGTAGTAGTAGTTATAGCAGTAGCAGCAATTGTAGTAGCTATAATAGTAATAGTAGCAGCAGCAGTAGTAGTAGTAGTAGTAGTAGCAGCAATAATAGTAGTTGTTGTAGTAGAAATAATAGTAGCAACAGTAGCAGTAGTAGCAGTAGCAGCAATAGTAGTGGCAGTAGCAATGGTAGTGGTCGTAGTAATATTAGTAATAGTAGTAGTAGTAGTAGTAGTAGTAGGAGTGGTAGCAACCACAGTAGTTGTAGTAGTAGTAGCAATATTAGTAGCAGTAGTAGTAGTTATTGTTGTTGTTGTAGTAGTAGTGGTAGCAGTAGTAGTAGTCGTAGTAATAGTAGCAGCAGCAGCAGTAGTAGTAGTAGTAGTAGTAGTAGTAGTAGTAGTAGGGGAAGCAAAAGTAGCAAAAGCAGCAAAAGTAGTGGTACTAGTTGTAGTAGTGGCAATTGTAGTGGCAGAGTAACAATAATATCAATTGTAGTAGTTGTTGTAGTGACAACTACTGTAGTAGTAGCATTCATAGTTGTAGTATTAGTAGTAGTTATACTAGTAGTAGTAGTTGGAGAAATTGGTGTAGTTGTGGTAGTAGCAGCAGAACGTGAAGTACAAGTAGTAGTAGTAGTAGTCGTGGTAGTAAAATTAGTAGTAGTAGCAGTAGTAGCAGGAGTACTAGCAGGAGCAGTAGTAGAAGTACTAGTAGTAGCAACAGTAGTAGTAATAGTAGGTGTAGTACTAGTAGTGGTTGTTGTAGTAGTAGCAGTTGTAGTTGTAGCAGCAGTAGTAGTAGTAAATAGTAGCAGCAGCAGTAGTAATAAATAGTAGCAGCAGCAGTAGTAATAGGAATAATAGTAGCAGCAGTAGTAGTAGTAGTTGCAATAGTCATAGTTGAATTAGTAGCGTTAGTAGGAGTAGGAGTAGTAGTTGTGGTAGTAGCAGCAGCAACAGTAGTTGCAGTAGTAACTATAGTAGCAGTGGTAGCAGAAGTGGTAGTAGATGCAGTAGTAGCCATACTTGTAGTAGAATTGACAGAAGTAGTAGTAGTAGGAGAAGAAGTACGAGAAGTAGCAATAGTAGTAGTAGTGGTAATAGTAGCAGTAGTAGTAGTAGCAGCAGTAATTGTAGTTGCAGTAGCAGCAGTAGTAATAGTGGAAGCAGTAGGAGCAGTAGTAGTAGTAGCCGTAGTAGTGGTAGTGGTGGTGGTAGTTACAGTGGGAGCAGCTGTAGTAGTAGTAGTATTAGAAGTTGTAGGATTCGTACTAGTAGCAGTAGTATTACTAGTAGCAGTAAGAGTAGTAGTATGAGTAATACTAGTTGCAGTACTTGTAGTAGTTGTACTAGTAGTAGTACTAGTAGTAGTACTAGAACTAGTTGCAGTACTTGTAGTAGTAGTAATAGTACTAGTAGTAGAAGTAGTAGTTGCAGTACTTGTTGTAGCAGAAGTAGTAGTAGTAGCATTAGCAGCGGTAGTAGCAAAAGTTATAGTAGCCATTGTAGTAGTAGTAGTCGTAGATGTAGTGGTAGGAGTAGTTGTAGCGATAATCGTAGTGGCAGTTGTAGAGGCAGCATTACTCGTAGTAGTAGCAGTTGTTGAAGTAGTAGTAGTAGTAGCAATTTCAGAAGTAGTAGCTTTAGTAGTAGTAGCAGGAGTAGTAGTAGTGGTGATAGTAGCATTTGTAGTAGTAGTGGATAGTAGTAGTAGTAGTGATAGTGGCATTTGTAGCAGCAGTAGGAGGAGTTCTAGTAGGAGCAGTAGTAAAGCAAGTAGTAGTTGCAGTAGTAGCATTAGCAGCAGTAGTGGCAGTATTAATAGTAGTAGCAATAGCAGCAGCAACAGTAATTGTTGTAGTTGCAGTAGTAGCAGTATTAGTACTAGTAGTAGCAAAAGTAGTAGTAGTAGTAGTAGTAGTAGCGGTCGTAGTAGTAGTAGTAGTAGAAGTAGAAATAATAGTAGCAGCAATAGTAGTGGTAGTAGTAGTAGAAGTATTAGAAGTATCAGTATAAGTAATAGTAGAACTAGCAGAGTAGTAGTAGCAATAGTAGGAGCAGTTGTAGAAGTAATTATAGTTGTTGTAGTAGTAGTAAAAGTTGTATAAGTTGTAGTAGAGCAGTAGTATTCGTGGGAGTGGTACTGGTAGTAGGTGTTGTTGTTGTTGTAGTAGTAGTAGTAGAAGCAACAGTAGTTGGTGTAGTAGCAAGAGCAGTAGTAGTAGTATTAGTATTAGGAGTACTAGGAGTAGTAATACAAGCAGTAGTTGTTGTTCTAGTTGTGATATTAGTAGTAGTCATTTTAGTTGTAGTAGTAGTAGGAGCAGCAGTAGTAGTCTTAGTAGTAGTTGTAGCAGTAGTAGTACTAGTAGTAGTAGCAGTAGTAGCAGTAATAGTAATAGTAGTAGTTGTAGCAATAGTAGCAAATATAGTATAAGTAGTAGTATAAATAGTAGCAGCAACAGTTGTACTAGTACTAATAGTAGTAGTTTTACTAGTAGTAGCTACAGCAGGGGCAGCAGTAGTAACAGCAGCAGTAGTTGTTGTTGTAGTATTAGCAGTAGTAACAACATCATTAGTAGTAGTAGTAGTAGTAGTAGTAATAGTTGTAGAAACAATAGTTGTTGTTGTAGTAGTAGTGTAGTCGCAGTTGAAGTAGCACAAGTAGTAGTAATATAAGTGGTAGGAGTAGTAGTTGTAGAAGAAGTAATACTAGTAATAGTAAAAGCAGTAGTAGTATTAGTAGTTGTAGTAGTAGTAGAGACAAGAATAGTAGTAGTAGTTGTAGTGAAAGTGCAAGCTATAGTAGTAGTAGCAGTAGCAGAAGCAGAAGTTGTAGGAGTAGTAGTTGTAGTAGAAGTAGTAGTAGTAGAAGTAATACTAGTAATAGTAAAAGCAGTAGTAGTATTAGTAGAGACAAGAATAGTAGTAGTAGTTGTAGTGAAAGTGCAAGCTATAGTAGTAGTAGCAGTAGCAGAAGCAGAAGTAGTAGCAATAGTAGTAGCGATAGCAGTAGTTGTAGTAGTTGTAATAGTAGCTGTAGTTGTTGTAGCAATAGTAGTAGTAGTATTGGTAGTAGTAGTTGTAGCAACAATGGCAGTAGTATTAGTAGTTTTGGTAGTTGGGGTAGTAGTTGTAGCCCTAGTAGTAGCAATAACAGTAGCAATAGTAGTAGTAGTAGCAGTAGCAGTAGTAGTAGTAGCAAAAATTGGTGCAGTTGTAGTAGTAGCAGTAGGAGTAGCCGTTGTAGTAGTAGAAGTAGTAGCAGTAGAAGTAGTAGTAGCAGCTGTAGTAGTAGTAATTAGAGAAGTAGTAGTAGTAGCGGTAATAGCAATAGCATTAGAAGTAGTTGTAGTAGTAGCAACAGAAATAGTAGTAGTAGCGATAGTAGTTGTAGTTGTTGTAGCAGTACTGGTAATAGTAGGAGCAGTCGTCGCAGTCGTGGTTGTGGAAGTAGCAATAATAGTAGTAGCCCGCAGTAGTAGAAGTAGTAGTAGTAGTAGCAGTCATAGTAGTAGCAGCAGTCATAGTAGAAATAGCAGTAGTAGTTGGACTAGTAGTAGTAGTAGTAGCAGTAGTAGTTTTAGTAGTAGTAGTAGCAATAGCAATAATAGTTGTAGTGGTAGTTGTAGTAGTACTAGTAGTAGTAGTAGTAGCGGTAGTAGTAGTAGTAGTACCAATAGTAGTAGCAATGACAATAGTAGCAGTCGTTGTACATGTTGTAGCAGTTGCAGCACTTGTAGCTATAGCAGAAAAAGATATAGTTGTAGCAGTTGTTGTAGTTGTAGTAGTTGGAGCAGAAGTAGCTGTAGTAGTAGTAGGAGTAGTAGCAGTTGAAGAATTGGTAGTGACACTAGTAGTTGCAAGACTAGTAATAGTAGTAGCAGTAGTAGTTGTCGCATAAGTAATAGAAGAAGTAGTAGTAGTAGTAGTAGTAGTAGTAGTAGTAGAAGGAGAAACAATAGTAGAAGCAGTAACTGTAATATTAGTAGTAGTAATTGTAGTAGTGGCAGAGGTGGTACTAGTGGTAGTAGTAGCAGCAGCACTAGTAGTAGTAGTAGTAGTAGTAGTAGTAATAGTAGTCGTAGTAGTAGTAGTAGTAGTAGTAGTAGTAGTATTAGTAGTAGTAACAATAGTAGTAGTACTAGCAACAGTAATAGTAGTAGTAACAGTAATTGTAGCAATAGTAGTAACAATAGTACCAAAAGTAGTAGTAGTCAGAAAGTAGTAGGAGTTGCATTTTCCCATTATAGTAGTAGTAGTAGTAGTAATAGTAGTAGTAGTAGTAGTAGTAGTAGTAGTAGTAGTAGTAGTAGTAGTAGTAGTAGTAGTAGTAGTAGTAGTAGTAGTAGTAGTAGTAGTATTATTAGTAGTAATTCCAGTAGTAGCTGTGGTAGTAGTTATTGTAGCGATAGTAGCAAGATTACTAGATGTAGTAGTAATAGTAGTAGCAGCAGTAGCCATTGTAGCAGTCATAATAGTGGTCGCAATAGTAGCAGAAGTAGCCATAATTGCAGCAGAAGTGGCAGATGTCGTAGCAATAGTAGAAGTAATAGTAGTAGTAGTAATAGTAGTAGAAGTAGCAGTAGTAGTTGTAATACTAGTAGTAGTTGGAATCACAATAGTTGTAGTAGTAGGAGTAGTAGCTATAGTAATAGAAGTAGCCGAAGTAGTAGTAGTAGCAGTAGTAGTAATAGTAATAATATTGACCGCAACAGCAGAAGTAGTAGTAGTAGTAGTAGTAGTACTAATTATTGTAGTAATCGTCGGAGTAATAGTAGGAACAGCAGTAGAAGCAGTTGTAGCTATAGTAGTAGTATAGTTGTAGCAGCTGTAGCAGCAATAGTAGTAGTAACAGCAGTAGTAGAAGTAATACTCACAGTAGTAGCAGTAGTAGCAGTAGTAGTTGTAGTACCAGCTGTAACAATAGTAGTAGTAGTAGTAGTAGTGGCAGTAATTGTAGTCGTAGTAGTGGTTGTAGTAGTAGTGGCAGTGGAAGTAATAGCTGTTGTAATAGAAGTAGTATTAGCAGTACTAGCAGAAGTAGTAGTGGTATTAGTAACTGTAAGAGTAGCAGCAGTCGTAGAAGTCAAAGTAATTGTAGTGGGAGAAGTTGTAGCAGTAGCAGTAGTAATATGGTATGTAGTAGTAGGAGAATTATTGTTAGTAATAGCAGTTGCAATAGTAATAGTAGTAGTAACAGTAATAGCAGTAGCAGTAACAGTAGTAGTAGTAGTAACAATAGTAGCAGTAGCAGTAATAGTAGTAGTAGTAGAATTAGTAGTATTAGCAGCCGCAATAGTGGTACTGGTAGTAGTAGTAGTAGAAGAAGAAGCATTTGTAGTGATTGTAGTAAAAGTTGCAGTAGTTCTAGCAGTAGTTGTTGTAGTAGTTGTAGTTGTAGTAGCCGCAAAAGTAATGGTATTATCGATAGTAGTAGCCATAGTAGTAGTAGTAGTAGTAGTAGTAGTAGTAGTAGTAGTCATAGTAGTCGTAGTAGTGGTAGTGGCAGTTGAAGTAATAGTTGTTGTAATAGAAGTAGTATTAGCAGTATTAGCAAAAAGTAGTAGTGGTACTAGTAACTGTAAGAGTAGTAGCAGTCGTAGAAGTAGTAGTCGAAGTAATTGTAGTGGGAGAAGTTGTAACAGTAGTAGTAGTAATATGATAAGTAGTAGTAGGAGAATTATTGTTAGTAGTAGCTATTGCAATAGTAGTAGTAGTAGTAACAGTAGTAGCAGTAGTAGTAATAGTAGTAGTAGTAGAATTAGTAGTATTAGCAGCCACAATAGTGGTACTGGTAGTAGTAGTAGAAGAAGAAGCATTTGTAGCGATAGTAGTAGAAGTCACAGTAGTTCTAGCAGTAGTTGTTGTAGTAGTTGTAGTTGTAGTTGCCGCAAAAGTAGTGGTACTATTAATAGTAGTAGCAGTAGTTGTAGCAGTAGTAGTAGCCATAGTAGTAGTAGTCGTAGTAGTAGTAGTAGTAGCTGTAGTAGTAGTAGCCATAGTAATAGTAGTCGTAGTAGTCGTAGTAGTATTAGTCGTAGTAGTTGTAGCAGCAGAAGAAGTAGTAGTAGTAGTAGTAGCAGTAGTAGCTATAGCAGAAGTAGTACCAGTAGTAACAGCAGAAGCCGCGGCGGTAGTGGTAGTACTAGCAATAGCAATAGTAGCCTGAGAAGTAGTAGTAGTAGTAGTAGTAGTAGTAGTAGTAGTAGCAGCAGCAACAGCAGAAGAAGGTGTAGTAGTAGTAGTAGCGAAAATAGTATTAGCATTAGTTGCAGTAAAAGTAGTAGCAGTAGTTGTTGTTGTTGTTGTTGTTGTTGTGGTAGTAGTTATACTAGTGGGAGTTGTAACAGTAGTTGTTGTAGTAGTAGTAGCTATTGTTATAGTAGTAGCAGCAGCAGTGGTAGTAGCGGTAGTCCTAGTAGTAGTAGTAGCAGTGGTAGTGGTACTAGTAGTAGCAGCTGTAGTCATAGTAGTTGGAGATGTAGTTGTAGTAGTTGTAATAGCAATAGCTGTAGTAGTAGTAGTTGTTGCTGTTGTGGTGGTAGTTATACTAGTGGGAGTTCTAATAGTAGTTGTTGTAGTAGTAGTAGCTATTTTTTTAGTAGTAGCAGCAACAGCGGTAGTAGCGGTAGTCCTAGTAGTAGTAGTAACAGTGGTAGCGGTACTAGTAGCAGCAGCTGTAGTCATAGTAGTCAGAGATGTAGTTGTAGTAGCAGTAATAACAGTAGCTGTAGTAGTAGTAGTAGTAGTAGCACTCGTAGCAGCAGCAGCAGTAGTTGTTGTAATAGTATTTGTAGTAGTAGTAGTAGTAGTAGCAGTTGTAGCCATAGTGATAGTTGTAGTAGTTGTTGTAGTGGTAATAGAAGTAGAAGTCGTATCACTCGTGGTAGTGGAAGTAGAAGTAGTGATAGTAGCCCATATTTGCAAATGTAGTTGTAGTGGCAGTCGTAGTTGTATTAGTAGTATTAGTAGTAGTAGTAGTAGGAATAGTAGTAGCAGTTGCAGTATTACTATAGTAGCAACAGTAGCGTTAGTCGAAGTAGCAATTACTATAGTAGCTTTAGTAGGTGCAGTAGTAAAATTAGTAGGTGAAGTAGTAGTAGTAGTAGTAGTAGTAGCAGCAGTAGTAGTAGTATTAGTAGTAGCTGCAGCAGTTGTAGTTGTAGTAGCAGTACCAGAAGTTGTAGTAGTAGTAGTAGCAGTAGCTGCAATTGTTGTAGTAGTAGCAGTGGTCGCGGCAACTGCAACAGTGGTAGTAGTTGTTGTACTGGTAGCAGTAGGGTCAATAGTAGTAGCGGCAACAGCAACAGTAATAGTAGTGTACTACTAGTAGTAGTTGTAGTAGTTGTTGTTGTAGCAGTAGTGGAGTTAGCTCCAATAGTTGTAGTACTAGTAGTAGCAGAAGTAGTAGAAGTAAGAGAAGTAGTAGTAGCAGTTGTAGTAATAGTAGTAGTGATAGGAGTAGCAGTTGTAGTAGAAGTAATAGCAGTAGTAGTACTGGTGGTAATAGTGGCAATTGTAGCAGTTGGATTGATAGTAGTAGTCAAAGTAGCAGAAGTAGTAATAGTGTTAGTAGTTTTAGTAGTTGGGGTAGTAGTAATAATACTAATAGTAGAAGTAATAGTTGCAGTAGTAGTAGTAGGATTAGAAATAGTACTAGTAGCAGTAACTATAGTAGTGGTAGCAGAAGTTGCTATAGTTATTGTAGTAGCGGTAGCAGTAGCCGTTGTAGTTGTAACGACAAAAGTAGTAGCAGTAGTCCTAGTGGTAGTAGTTACAGTTGTATCAGTACTTGTAACTATTGTAGTAGTAGTAGTAGCCGTACTAGCAGAAGTAGTAATAGAAGTAATAGCGGTAGCATTAGCAGTAGCGGTAGTAGTAGTAGCCACAACAGTAGCAGCAGTAGTGATAGTGGTTGTAGTAGTTGTAGCAGTAGTCGCTGTTGTAGCAGTAGTGATAGTAGTAGTAGATGTTGTAGTAGTAATAGTAGTTGAAGTCATAGCAGTCGTGGTAGTGGTAGTAGTAGTAGTAGTAGTGGTAGTAGAAGGAATAGTAGTAGTAGTTGTAGTAGTAGTAGTAGTAGCAGCAGCATTAGTAGCAATAGTACCATTAGTCGGAGTAGCAGTGGCAGTAGTATCAAAAGTAATACTAGCATGAGTAGTAGTTGTCGTAGCGGTAGTAGTAGCAATAGTAGTAGTAGTATTAGTAGTACCTGTAGCTGTTTTAGTGTTCGTAGCAGTAGTAGAAATAGTAGTAATAGTAGCGGCAATTGTTGTAGTAGTAGCAACTGTAGCGGGAACTACAGCAGTAGTAGTTGTTGTAATAGTAGCAGTAGTAGCAGTAGTAATAATGGAAACAACAATAGCAGTAGTAGTGTAGTAGTAGAAGTAGGTGTAGTAGTAGCTGTAGCAATAGTAGTGGTATTAGTAGTAGCAGTAGTAGTAGTAGTAGTAGTAGCAGAAGTCCTAGAAGTAGGAGAAGTGGTAGTAGCAATAGCAATAGTTGTAGTAGTGGTAGTAGTTGTAGTAGTAGTAACAGTTGTAATGGCAGTTGTAGTTGTAGTAGTAGTAGTAGTAGCAGCAGCAGCAGTAATAGAATAGTACCAATAGTAATAGCGGCAGTAGTTGTTGTTATTGGTGGTGTTGTTGTTGTTGTTGCAGTATTAGTAGTAGTAGTAGTAGTACTTGTAGCTGTAGTAGCAGTAGTAACAGTAGTAGTTGTAGAAGTAGGAGTGGCAGTAGTAGTAGTTGTTGTTGTAGTAGTTGTAGCAAAAGTAATAGAAGTAGTTGTAGTGATAGAGGTAGTAGAAGGAGAAGCAGTAGCAAGAGTAGTAACCGTAATAGTAGTACCAGTAATAGTAGTAGTGGTAGAAGTAGTAGTAATGGTAGTAGCACCATCAGAAGTAACAGTAATAGTTGTAGAAGTAGTAGTAGTAGTAGAAATAGTAGTAGTACTAGCAGTATTAATAGCATGAGTAGCAGCAGCAGTAATAGTAGTAGTAGCAATACCAGTAGTAGTTGGAAAAGTAGTAGTAGTAGCAGTAGGAGTAGTAGTAGTAGTAGATGTAGCAGTAGTAGCTATAGTAGTTGTAGCAGTAGTAAGATTAGTAAACATTGTAGTAATAGTACTAGCGGAAGTAACCGTTAAAGAAGTCATTGCAGTCATAGCAGTAATAGTAGTAGTAGACATAATCGTAGCGGCAGTAGTAGTAGAAGCAATATTAGTAATAGTCGTCGAAGTAGTCGTAGTAGTAGCAGCTGTAGTAATAGTAGTAGTCGCAATACTAGTAGTTGAAGTACTAGTAATAGCAGTGGTAGTATTAGTAGGAGCTGCAATAGTAATAGAAGTGGCCAAAGTAGTAGTTGTCGCAGTAGTGTTAGTAGTATTAGTAGCCGCAATCGTAGTAGTAATAGTAGTAGCAGCAGCAGCAAAAGAAGAAGAAGAAGTAGTAGTAGTAGTAGTAGTAGTAGTAGTAGTAGTACTAGTAATTATTGCACTAGTCGTAGGAGTAATAGTAGTAGTAGCAACACAAGCAGTAGTAGCAGTAGTAGTAGCAGCAGCTGTAGCAGCAATAGCAGTAGCAATAGTAGTAGTTGTAGTAGTAATAACTGTAGTAGTAGTAGTAGAAGTAGTAGTAGTAGCCGTTGTAGCAGTAGCTGTGGTCGGAGTAGTATTAGTAGTTGTAGAAATAGTAGTAGCCGTAGTGGTAGTGGCAATAGTAGTAGTAGCAGTAGCATAAGTAGCAGCAATTGTCGTAGTAGTAGTGATAGTAGTTTTAGTAGCAGTTGTAGTAATAGTAGTAGTAATAATAGTAGTATTAACAGTATTAGTAGTATTAGGAGAAGTAGCAGTGGTACTAGTAACCGTAATAGTAGTAGTATCAGTAGTAGAAGTAGTAGTTGAGTGGTTGTAGTACGAGAAGTAATTTCAATAGTCGTAGTAGTTTGATAAGTTGTAGTAGTAGTCGGAAAAGTAGTAGGAGTAGTAGCAGGAGTAGTAGTAGTAGTTGTAGCAGTAGTAGTAGTAGTAGGTTTAGTTGTAGAAGTAGCAATAGTTGTTGTAGTAGTAGTAGTTGTAGCAGTAGTAGTTGTTGTTGTTGTAGTAGTCGTAAGATTAGTAGATGTAGTACTAATAGTAGTAGCAGTAGTAGCCATCAAGCAGTGGTAGCAGTAGTAGCAACAATGGCCATAATTGCAGCATTAGTAGTAGCTGTCGTAGCAGTTGTAGTAATAGTAGTAAAAGCCGTAGTAGTAGTAGTAATAGTAGTAGTAGTAGTATTAGTAGTTGTTGTTGTTGTAGTAGTAGTAGTTGTCGTAATACTAGCAGTAGAAGTAGTAGTAATAGTAGCAGTAGTATTACTAGGAGTTGCAGTAGTACTTGCATAAGTAATAGAAGTAGTAGTAGTAGTAGCGATACTAATAGTAGTAGTAGCAGTAGTTGTAATAGTAATAATAATTATTGTAATAGTTGTAGGTGTAATAGCTGTAGAAGCAGTTGAAGTAGTTGTTGCAGTAGCAGCTCTCGTAGCAGCAGTAGTAGTGGTATTGACAGTACCAGCATTAATACTTGTAGTAGTATAAGTTGTAGCAGCAACAGCAATAGTAGTAGTAGCAGTTGTAGCAGTAATAGTAGTAGGAGTACTAGTAGCGATAGTGGTAGTGGTAATAGTAGTAGTAGCGGTAGTAGCAGTAGCAGTAATTGTGGTAGTAGAAGCGGTAGTAGTGGAAGTAGCAATAGTAATAATAGCAGCAATAATAAAAGTAGTATTAGCAGTATTAGTAATATTCGGATAAGTAGTAGTGGTACCAGTAGCCGTAATAGCAGTAGCAGTTGTAGTAGTAGAAGTAGTAGCAATTGTAGTAGTTGAAGTAGCAGTAGTTGTAGTAGGAGAAGTAGTAGCAACAGTTGTAGTAAAATGATAAGTAGTCGTAGTAGCAGTAGTAGTAGTAGTAGTAGTAGTAGTAGTTGCAGTGGTAGTAGTAGTAGTAGGAGGACTAGTAGAAATAATAGTAGTAGTAGTAGTAGAATAAGTAATATTAGTATCCGCAGTAGTACTATAACCGCAGGAGGAGTAGTAGTAGTAGTAGTAGTAGTAGCAGTGGTAGTAGTAGAAGTAGCAGTAGTAGTAGCAGTTGTTGTAGTTGTAGTAGTAGTAGTAGCAGAAATAGTGGCAGTAGTAGTAGCAGTCGTAGTAATAGTATTACACGCAGTAGTAGTTGTAGCAGCAGTAGCAGTAGCAGCAAGAGCAGTATTTGTAGCAGTAGTAGTCACTGTCGTAGTAGCAATAAAAGTTGCAGTAGTATTATAGTAGCAGCAGCAGAAGTTGTAGCAGTAGTAGTAGCCGTAATAGTAGTAGTAGTAGAAGAAGTAGTAGTAGTAGTAGAAGTAGTACTGGTAGTAGTAGTTGTAGTAGTCGTAGTAGTGGGAGTAGCAATAGTAGTAGTAGTAGTGGTAGCTACAGTACTTGTAGATGCAGTAGTAGTTGTAGTAGGAGCAATAGTAGTATTAATAGCAGCAGTAGCAGCAGCGGCAACAGTAGTAGTAGTAGTGGTAGTAGTAGTACTAGTAGCTGTAGTAGCAGCATTAGTAGCTGTAGTTGTAGTAGCAGTAGTAGTAGTTGTAGAAGTTGCAATAATATTAGTGGTAGTAGAGGTAGTAGCAGTAGTAGTAGTATAATTAGTAGTTTTAGTAGTTGGGTTAGTAGTTGTAGTACTGGTTGTAGCAGTTGTAGTAGTAGTAGTAGTAGTAGTAGTAATAGTTGCAGCAATAGTAGTAGCAGGAGAGCTTGTAGTAGTAGCAGTCGGAGTAGTCGTAGTAGTAGTAGTTGTAGTTATAGTAGTAGCAGTTGTGGTAGCCATTGTGGTAACCGCAGCAATTATAGAAATAGTGGTTGCTGTAGTCGCAGTAGCAATAATGGTATCTGCTGTAGTAGTAGTAGCAGTAGTCATGGTAGTTGTAGCAGTAGTAGTTGTAGTAGTAGTGGTAGTAATAGAGGTCGCAGTAGTAGTAGCATTAATAGTAATAATAGTAGTAGCAGCAGTTCCAGCTAAATTAGTAGTAGTAATAGTTGTAGTCGTAGTAAAAGTAGTAGAAGTTAAACTAGAAAAAGCAGTAGTAGAAGTTGTAGTAGCAGAAATAGTTGTAGCAATAGCAGCAGCAGCAGCAGTAGTAGCTATTGTAGTAGTAGTCGTAGTAGAAGTTGTTGTAATAGTAATTGTAGTAGTAGTAGTAGTAGCAGTAGTAGTAGCAATAGTAGCAGCCAGTCCTAGAAGTAGTTGTAGTTGTACTAGTGTTAGTAGTCATAGTAGGTGAAGCAGTAGGGTAGTAATAATGTTCATAGTAATTGTAATAGTAGTAGCAATTGTATTAATAATAATAGCAGCAGTAGCAGTAGTAATAGCAGCTGTAGTAGTAGTAGTAGTAGTGGTAGTAGTCAGACAAGTAGTACTAAGACTACTAGTAGTAGTAGTAGTATTAGTTGTAATAGTAGGAGTAGCAGTAGAAGTAGCACAACAACAGTAGCAGTAGTAGCAGTAAAAGTTGTACAAGTAGCAGCAGCAATAACAGGATTCTGAGTATCTGTAGTAGGAGCAGCAACAATAGTAGTAGCAAGAGCAAGAATAGGTGTAGAAATAGTAATAATAATAGCAATAGTAGAAGTGGTGGTAGTAGTAGTAGTTGGAGTACGAGAATTGGCAGTAGTAGTAGAAGGAATCAGAGTAGTAGTAGTAGCCGCACAAGTAGGAGTAGGATTAGCAGTAGTAATTCTGCTGCCGCAGCTACTACTACTACTGCTGCTGCTACTACTACTACTATTGCTAGTACTACTACTCCTTCTACTACTATAGTTACTATTGCTACAAATACTACTTCTACTACTACTACAACTACTATTACTACTGCTACTATAACTGCAACTACAACTGCTACCATTGCTACTACTACTACTACTACTACTGCTACTACTACTAATACTACTATAATTACTTTGATTGCTACTACTTCTCCCCCTACTACTACTCCTCCTCCTACTACTACTAATGCAACTACCACATTTCCTAATACTACTACAACAACTACTGCTGCTGCTGCTGCTAATACTAGTACCCTCTTACTACAACTACTGCTACTAACACTACTACTACTCTAGCAAGTACAACAATAACTACTACTAATACAACAACAACAACAACAACTACTACTACTACACCTATTACTACGACTATGGCTACTACAACTACACCAGCTAGTACTAATAATATTACGGCTACAACTGCTACTTCAACAACAACTACTACTACTAGTACGCATATTACTAGTACTACTACTGCTACACCTACTACTAATACTACTTCTACTACTACTACACCTACTCCTATTGCTACTACTACTACTACTACTCCTACTACACCTACTCTTATTGCTACTACTACTCCTACTCCTACTACTACAATAACTACCACTGCTACTACTACTACGACGACTACTACTACTACTACTACTACTACTACACCTAATACTACTCCGACTCCTACTACTACACCAAATACAACTTCTACTATAACAACTACTACTACAACAATAACAACAACTACTACCACTACTACTACTATTCTTGAAACAACAGTAACAACTACTACTACTACCATAGCTATTAGTACTACTACTACTTCTCCTACTACTATAACTACTACTGTTGCTACTCGAACTCCAACTGCTACTTCTACTCTTACTGCAACTACTACTACTACTTCTTTTGCTACTAATACTACTACTACTACTGCCATCATTAGTACTTCTAGTACTACTATTAATACTACTACTGTTCCTACAACTACTTCTGATCCTACACCTAGTCCTCCTACTACTACTTCTACTACTACTACAACTACTACAACTACTACTACTATTGCAACTATTACTACAACTTCTACTTCTACTACTACTACTACTATTGCAAATAGTACCACTACTAAAACAACTTCTACTACTACAACAACAACTGCTACTACTACAACTACTAGTACTACAATTACTACTACTAATACTACAAGTAGTACTACTTCTACTGCTATTACTGCTATTAACACTAGTACAACTCCTCATACTAGTAGAACTTCAACAACATGAATAATGATAGCAACTACTTCTGCTACTACTGCTGCTGGTACCACTATTACTACTACTACTCATACTATAACTACTACTACTTCTATTACCACTACTACTACAACAACAATAACAACTACTACTACTATAACTAGTACCAGCACTACTACTACTTAAACTACTTCTATAACTACGGCTTCTACTACTACTACAACAACAACTTCCACTTCTCTACTACTACAACTTATGCTGCTACTACTACTACTATTACTAATACTACTACTACTATTATTACTAATCCTACTGTTACTACTACTACTACTACCACCACTACTGCTGCTACTGTTACTACTAATACTATTACTACAACTACTCCAATTACAACCACTAGTGCTCCTATTACTGCTTCTACTACTATTACTACTATTACTGCTATTACTACTACCACTACTCCTACTACTATTACTACTACTGCTACTGCTGCTACTACTACAGGTGTTGTTGTTGTTGCTACTACTACTACTACTACTACTACTACTACTACTACTACTACTACCTCTGCTATTACTACTTGTACTACAACTGCCACGACTACTAGTACTACAATCACTACTACGTCTACTATTGCTACTACTACTACAACAACAACTACTACTACTACAACTACTACTACTACTGCTGCTGCCGCCACTACTACTACTACCAGTACTGCTGCTACTACTACTACTACTCCTCCAACTATTACAACTATTGCTCCTACCACAACTACTACTACTACTACTACTACTGCTGCTGCTATTTGTACTACTACTACTACAACAACTACTACTACTACTACTATTACTACTACACTTCCTTCTGCTATTGCTACTACTTTTACTACTAGTACTACTGCTACTAGTAGTACTACTACTGCTGCTACTCCAACTACTACTTTTACAATTACTACTACTACTACTAGTACTATAACTACTACTACTTTCCCTACTCCAACTACTACTTCATTACTGCTACTTCGACTATTGCTACTACTACTACTAGTACTACTACTACTATACCTCTACTATTGCGACTACTATTACTACTAATATGAGTAACACTACTACTACTACTTCTACTACTACTAATATTTCTAAGACTAGCACCACCACCACCACTACTACTACTATGACTACTACTACCACTACTAGTACTTTGATAGCTACTACAACTTTGACTTCTACAACCGCTACTGTTAGTCCCACTGCTACTACTACTAGTCCTACTACTAGTATGACTACTACTACCACTACTACTACTCCAACTACTACTACAACTATGACTTCCACTACACTACTACACGTACTACTACTCCTACTACTATTCCTACTCCTATATGTATTCCTACTACTACTGTCACTACTACCACTACTACTACTACTTCTACTACTACTTCACTTCTACGACAACTACTAGTGCTACTCGTAGTACTACTACAACTAATGCTATGGCTATTGTGACTACTACTACTATTACTACTACTACAGCTACTGCTACAACTATAGCTATTGTTGCTACCGCTATTGTGACCATTACAACTCCTACTACTACTATAACGTCTCCTATTACTACTTCTATTTTGCTACTACTACCACTACTGCTACTCCTGCTACTAGTACTACCACTGCTACTACTATTGCTGCTGCTACATGTACTACTACTACAACTACTGCTACTAATACTACTACAACTAATACTACTACAATTGCTACTTCTATTGCTACTATTGCTACTAATACTGCTACTCCTACTACTTCACCTACTACTACTACAACAACTACTACTTCTGTGACTACTTCTACTTCGATTGCTACTAGTAGTACTATAACTACTTCTACTACTACTGCTACTACTACTATTGCCACTATTGCCACTATTATAACAATAACAACAACTACTACTACAACTGTTACAGCTACTACACTTACAAATGCTACTCCTACCACTACTTCAACAGCTACTGCTACTAGTACTACTACTACTCTACTACTACAGCTACTACGGCTACTACGACTATTACTACTACTACTACTGCTTCAATTGCTACTGCTACTACTACTACTACTATTGCAACTACTACAGCTACTACTACTACTACTAGTGCTACCGCTACTACTCTTGCTACTACTACTATGACTACTACTGCTTATACTACTATTGCTACTACTACTACTACTACTATAGCTACTACTACTACTACTACTACTGCTGCTGCTACTACTACTACTACTACTATTGTTGATACTGCTATTACTGCTACTACTACTACAACTCTTACTACTGCTACTACTACTACTACTTCTGTCACTACAACTACTACTACGCCAACTAATACTACTGCTGCTACTACTAGTATTACTACAAATACTGCTAGAATAACAACAACTACTTCAACAACTATTACTGATACTACTACTACAACTAGTTCTACAACTATATCTACGACAGCTACTACTACTACTACAATAATTACGATTGCTACTACTGCTACTTCTAGCACTCCTCCTATGCCTCCTCCTCGTCCTCCTACTACAACTACTACTACTACCCTAGTAGTGGTAGTAGTAGCAGTTACAGTAGCCTAGTAGCAGTAGTAGCCATAGTAGAAGTAGTAATAGTAGTAATAGTAGTAGGTATAGTTGTAGCAGAAGAAATTATCACTGTAGCTATACTAGTAGTTGTAGTAGTAATAGCGATTGTGGTAATAGTAGTAGTCGACCAAGTAGTAGTGTTAGTGGTACTAGTTATAGTATCAGTATTATTAGTAGTAGTAGTAGCAGTAGAAGTGGTACTAGTAGTGGTAGTAGTAGGACTAGTAGCAGTAGTAGTAGTAGTAGTAGCAGTAGTGGTAGTAGTAGTAGTCGTAGTAGAAGAAGTAGCAGCGGCAACAATAGGAGAAGTAGTATAGTAGCAGTAGTAGTAGTAGTAGTAGTACTAGTTATAATAATAGTAATAGTATTAGCAGTAGTAGCAATAGTAGCAATAATCATAGTATTAGCATAGTAACAGTTGTAGCAGTAGTAGCTATCGTAGCAGTAGTCGTAGCAGCAGTAGTAGTAATAGTAGTACAAGTAGAAATGGTAGCAATAATAGTAGTAGTAGTAGTAGTAGTAGTAGCAGTTGTAGAAGTGATAGTAGCGGCAGCTAAAGATGTAGAAGCAACAGTAGTAGTAGTTATCGCAGTGGTAGTAGTATAAGAAATAGCAGTAGTAGTAGTAGTAGTAGATGTCAATTTGGTGGTAGTAGCAAAAGTCGCAGTAGTAGCAGTAGTAGAAATAGTAGCAATTGTGGATGTAGCAGTAGTAGTAATAGCATTGGTAGCAATACTAGTAGCAGTCATAATAGTAGTAGTAGTGGCATTAGTTTTAGTAGTAGCAGTAATAGCAGTAGTAATTATTGTAGTACTAGTTGTGGTAGTAGTAGTAGATTTAGTAGCAGTAGTAGTAAAAGTTGTAGTACTAGTAGGAGTTGTAATAGCAATAGTAGTGGTAGTTGTAGATGCAATAATAGTAGTAGCATTGTTAGTAGTAGTAGTATTAGCAGTAGCAACGACTGTAGTAGTTGTAGTAGTCATAGTATTAGTGGTATTTGTAGTAGTTATAGTAGTAGTAGCAGCAGCAGTAGTAGGTGTCGTACTAGTTCTAGTAGTAGTAGTAATAGTAGTAATAGTTGTAGTAGTAGTCACTGTAGCCGTTGTTGTATCAAAAGTAGTAGTAGTAGTAGCAATAGTCTTGGTAGTAGCAATAGTAGCAATTGTGGTAAGAGTAGTAGTAATGGTCACAGTAGTTGTAGTATTAGTAGTAGTAATAGTTATAATAGTAGTTGCAGCAATAGTAGCTATAGTACTAGCTCTAGCAGTAATAGTAATAGTAGTATTTGTAGGAGTAATAGTTGTAGTGGTAGCAATAGTAGTAGAAGTCAGAGTAGTAAAAATAGTAGCAGTTATTGTAGTCTTAGCAGCAGTGGTAGTAGCCATAGAAGTAGTAGTAGTACCCGTAGCAGAAGTAGTGGTAGCTGAAGTAGCAGTAGTAGAGTAGTTGTTGTAATAGTTATAATTATTGTTGTACTGGTTCCAATACCACTTGCTGTAGGAATAGTAGTAATAGGGGTAGCAATAGTAATAGTAGGAGTAGTAGTTGCAGGAGGAGTAGTAGTAGTAGTTATGGCAGTTGTAGTAGTAAAAGTAGTTCTAGTAGTTGTAGTAGTAGGAGTAGTTATTGTGGTAGGAGTAGCAATAGATGAATTAGTAGTTGCAGTACAAGTAGTAGTATTAGTAGTAGTAGTAGTATTAGTAGTAGAAGTGGTAGTCGTCGTAGTGCTAGTGGCACTAATAGTAGCAGTAGTTGGTGCAGCAGCAGTTGTAGTGGTAGTAGTAGGAGTAGTTATCATAGTAGTACTAGTAGTAGTGGTAGAAGTAGTAGCAATAGTAATAGTACCAGTAGTAGTTGTAGTAGCTGCAATAGTAGTTGTAGTAGCAGTAGTAGTTGTAGTAGTAGTAGTGATTGTTGTTGTTGTCATAGTAGTAGTAGTTGTTGTTGTTGTAGCAATAGCAGTAGTAGTTGCAGTGGCAGCTGTAGTATTTGTAGTCATAGTAGCAGTAGTAGCAATATCTGCAGTTGTAGTAGTAGTAATAGTAGTAGTAGTAGTAGTAGTAGTAGCAGTAGACTCATTAGTAGTAGTAGTTGTAGAAGAAATAGTAGTAGCATTAGTAGCGGCATTAGTTATAGTAGCAACAATAGCAGCAGCAGCAACGCTAGTGGTCGTAGTTGTATTGGTAATAGTAGTAGTAGTAGTAGTAGCCACAGTAGTTGTAGTAGCAATAGCAATAGTAGTAGTAGTAGTAGTAGTAGTAGTAGTAGTAGTAGTAGTAGTAGTAGTAGTAGTAGTAGTTGTTGTTGTTGTTGTTGTTGTTGTTATTGCAGTAGTGATAGCAATATTAGTAGTCGTAGTAGTTGTAGTAGTAGTAGTAGTCGGAGAAGAAGTAGAAGTAGCAGTGCAACAAAAGTAGTGGTACGAGTTCTACTAGTTGCAGTTATAGTGGCAGTAGTAGCAGTATTATCAAAAATGGCAATTGTAGTAGTTGTGGTAATAGCAGCAGCAATAGTAGTAGCATTTGTAGTAGCAATATTAGTAGTAGTAGGACTAGTAGTAGTAGTTGGAGAAATTGTTGTATTTGTAGTAGTAGTAATTGGAGCAGTAGTAATAGTAGCAAAACGAGTAGTACAAGTAGGAGTACTAGTAATAGTGGTATTAAAAGTAGTAGTAGTAATAGTAGAAGTAGTGGCAGTAGTAGCTGGAGTACTAGTTGGAACCGTAATAGAAGTACTAGTAGTAGCAATAGTAGTAACTATAGTAGTAGGTGTAGTACTAGTAGCAGCAGTAGTAGTAGTGGTCACAGTAGTAGCAGTAGTAAATAGCAGCAGCAGCAGTTGTGATAGCAATAATAGTAGTAATAGCAATAGTCATAGTAGAAGTAGTAGAAGTAGCAGGAGTAGTAGTAGCAGTTGCAGTAGTAGAAGCAGTAGCTATAGTTGCAGTAGTAGCTGTAGTAGCAGTGGTAGTAGTAGTGGTAGTAGATGTAGTAGTAGTAGTCTAGTAGCCGTGCTAGTAGTTGTTATGACAGAAGCAGTAGTAGTAGGAGAAGTAGTAGGAGAAGTAGTAATAGTAGTAGTAGTGATGGTAACAGTAGCAGTAGTGGTGGTGGTGGTAGTAGTAGTAGTAATCGTAGTTGTAGTCGATGTAGTAGTCACAGTGGAAGCAGTAGGAGCAGCAGTAGAAGTAGTAGCAGCAGTAGTAGTGGTGTTAGTGGCAGCTGCAGTGGGAGCAGTTGTAGTAGTAGTTTTGGTAGTTGCAGTTGCAATGGTAGCGGTAGTAGTAGCAACAGGTTATGTAATACTAGTAGTAGTAGCAAAAGTAATAGTATTAGTAGTAGTACTACTCCTACTAGTAGTAGTATTTGTCATATTAGTCGTAGTAGCAGTAGTAGTAGTAGTAGCAGTACTCATTGTAGTACTATTAGTAGTAGCAGTACTAGTTGCAGCAATAGTAGTAGTAGTACTAGCACCAGTAGTAGAAGTTGTAATTCCAGTAGTTGTAGTAGCAGATGTAGTAGTAGTAGAAGTAGTCATAGTAGCAATAGCGGCGGTAGTAGCAATCATTATAGTAGCCATTGTAGTAGTAGTAGTCGTAGACGTGGTGGTAATAGTTATAGTAGTAGTAATCATAGTGGTAGTAGTAGAGGTAACAATACTTTTAGTAGTGGCAATTGTAGTAGTAACAGTTGTTGAAGTAGTGGTAGTAGTGTTGTTTTAGAAGTGGTAGCTGTAGTAGTAGTAGGAGGAATAGTAGTAGTAGATGTTGTAGGAGTAGTAGTAGTAGTTATAGTAGTGGGAGAAGTAGTTCTAGTAGTAGTAGTAGTATTATTATTAGTAGGTGCAATACTAGTAGTAGTAGTCATAGTAGTAGAAACAATAGCAGTAGCAGCAATAATATTAATAGTAGTAGTAGTAGTAGCTATAGTACTAGTTATACTAATAGTACCAGTAGTAGTAGCAATAGCAGTAGTAGTGGTGGTGGTAGTAGTAGTAGTAGTAGTAGGATAAGTAGCAGTAGTAGTAGTACCAACAATAGTAGTGGTACTAGTTGTAGCAGTAGCAATAGTATCAATAATAGCAGAAGTATTAGTTTTAGTAGTACCTGTAGCAGTAGTAGTAGCATTAGTAGTAGTAGTATTGGTAGTAGTAGTACTAGTAGTAGCAGTAGGAGAACTTGTCGTAATTGTAGTAGTCCTAATTGGAGTAGTAGTAGTAGTAGCAGAACAAGCAGCAGAAGTAGTAGTAGCATCCGTGGTAGTAATTGTGGTAGTTGTAGCTGTAGTAGCAGCAGTAGTAGTAGTAGTAGTGGTACTAGTAGGAGCAGTAGTAGACGTAGCAATAGTTGCAGTAGTAGTGATAGCAGTAGTAGTAGCAGTAGTGGCAGCAGTAACAGTAGTAGCAGTAGTGGCGATAGTAACAGTAGTTGTAGCAATAGTAGTAGCAGCAGCAGCAGTAGTAGCAGTTGTATTAATGGTAGTAGTAGTAGTTTTAGTAGTAGTAGTAGTAGTAATAGTGGTGATAGTAGCAGCTATAGCAACAATAGTAGTAGTAGCAATTGTAGCAGTAGTAGTTGTTGTTGTAGTACTAAAAGTAGTTGATATTGAATAGCAGTAGTAGAAGTCTTAGAAGTAGTACTAGTAGTAGGAGTTCTTATAGCTGTAGTAGTAGTAGTAGCAGTAGTAGTAATAGTTGTAGTTGTTGTTGTTTTAGTATTAATAGAAGTTAGAATAGGAGTAGGAGTAGTAGTAGTAGTAATAGTATAGGTTGTAGTAGTAGTAGTAGTAGGAGGAGGAGGAGTAGGAGTAGGAGTCGTAGTAGTAGTAGGTGGAGTAGTAGTAGTCGTAGGAGTAGCAGCAGCAATAGTAATAGTAGGAGGAGTAGCAGTAGGAGTAGGAGTAGTAGTAGCAGTAGGAGTAGGAGTAGTAGTAGTAGTGGTGGTAGTAGGAGTAGGAGTAGTAGTAACTGTGGTAGGAGTCAGTGTAGTAGTAGTAGTAGTAGTAGTAGGATGAGGTGTAGTTGTCGTAGCAGCAATTGTAGTTGTAGTACTAGTAGTTGTAGGAGGAGGACGAGGAGGTCTAGCAATAGTTATGGGAGTAGGATTAGGAGTTGTTGTAGGAGTAGTAACAATTGGCATAGATGTAGCAGTAGTTGCAGTAGTAGTAAGAGTAGTAGTAGTTGTTGTTGTTGTAAAAGTAGGAGTTGAAGTAGTAGTAATAATAGTAGTAGTAGTAGTAGTAGTAGTAGTAGAAGTAGTAGTAGTAGTAGAAGTAATAGTAATGGTAGTAGTTATAGTAGAAGTAGTAATAATGGTAGTAGTAGTAGTTTTACTAATAGTAGTAGTAGTAATAGACGTGATAGTAGCAGCAGCTACAACAATAGTAGTAACAGCAATTATAGCTGTTGTAGTAGTATTAGTACTAGAATTAGTTGACATTATATAGCATTAGTCGTAGTTGCAGAAGTAGGAGTAGTAGGTTTATAGCATCAGTAGTAGTAGTAATAGTAGAAGTAATAATAGTTGTACTAGTTGTTGTTGTAGTAATAATAGTAGTAGTAGTAGTAGTATAGGTTATAGTGGTAGTAGTAGTAGTAGGAGTAGGAGTAGTAGTAGGAGTAGTAGTAGGAGTACTAGTAGTATTTGTAGTAGGAGTAGTAGTCATAGTAGGAGTAGGAGTAGTAGTAGGAGTAGTGGTTGGAGTAGTAGTAGGAGTAGTAGGAGTAGGAGTAGCAGCAGAAGTAGTAGCAGCAATAGAAGGAGTAGGAGTAGTAGTAATAGTGGTAGTAGTAGGAGTAGTAGTAGGAGTAGTGGTAGTAGTAGGAGTAGTAGTAGTAGTGGTAGTAGTATGAGTAGGAGTTGTAGTAGGAGTAGTAATAGTTGGCGTAGTGGTAGCTGTAGTTGCAATAGTTATAGTAAGAGTAGTTGTTGTTGTTGCTGTTGTAGTAGTAGTACTAGTAGGTGTAGTAGCAATCAGAGTAGGAGTAGGAGTAGTAGTAGCAGTTGAAGTTGAAGTAGAAGTAGTATTAGTAGTAGTAATTGTAGAAGTAATAGAAGTCGCAGTTGTACTAGTAGTAGAATTAGTAGTAGTTGTTTTAGCAGTTGTAGTATTATTATTAGTAGTTGTAGTTGTTATAGTTGTTGTGGTAGTAGTAATATTACTCGTAATATATATATAAATATCGATTAATATCCTTATGGGTCGAAGCAAGTATATATATAGACGATGTCTATATATATAAATCCAGATTAATATCCTTAGGGGTCAAAAATATATATATATAGATATCCCCGATATCTATATATATAATTATACCTACCCATAAGGGGTTTAAACTGTCAAAACTGGTAATAGTTATATATTTTTATATATAACTATTAAGACCTACCCCTAATAGTATTAGCAGTTGTAGTAATATTAGTAGTAGCATTAGTAGAAACAATAGTAGTATTAGCTGTCATAATAGGTGTAGCAGTTGTAGTAGTAATAGGGTTAGTAATAGTTGGAGTAGCACTAGTAATGGGAGTAGTAGTAGTAGCAATTCTATTTGTAGCAGTAGTAGCCGCAACAGCTGTAGCAGTAGTTATTGTTGTTGTTGTTGTTGTTGTAGTAGTAGTAATAATAGTTTTTGTAGCAGTAGAAGTAGTACTAGTTGTTGTAGTTGTAGGTGTCATAGTTGCAGCAGTAACAATAATTGTAGTAGTAGGAGTAGCAATAGAAGTAGTAGTTGTAGTAGTAGTAGTAGCGGTAGATGTAATAGTAGTAGCAGCAACAGTAGCTGTAGTAGTAATAGTAGTTTTAGTAGAAGTAGTAGTAGTTTTAGGAGTAGTACTAATAGTAGTAGTAGCAATAGTTATACTCTGACTACTGTTGCTACAACTGTGACAACAACAACAAGAACTACTACTACTACAACTAAAACTACTACTCCTACTAGTAAAAGTACTTCTACTTCTACAAGAACAACTATTACTACTATTACAATTACTGCTACTGCTCTTACAACTACCACTACTGCTAATAGTAGTAGTTGTAGTAGTAATAGTAGTTTTAGTAGTTGCAGTAGTCGTAGTAGTATTACTCCTACTACTAATGCTACAATTTTGACTACTACTACTGCTACCTCTACTTCTAATAGTACTATGACTACTACTACGGCTATCGCTACTACTACTTCTCCTCCTACGACCACTACTACTCCTACTACTACTACTACTGCTAATATGACTACTGCGACTACCTCTCTTGCTATTGTTATTGCTACTACTCCTACTACAGCTAGTACTTCTGTGACAACTATTACTAATTCTACTACTACGCTACTACTATGACAGCTACAATGGCTTCTGCTATTGCTACTACTCCTAGTACAACTGCTACCACTACAACTGCTACTACTATGACTATGACAACGGCTACTTCTACTATTACTAATACTACTGCTATTACTACTATAACAACTGCAACTACTTTTTCTGCTACTTCTGCTCCTACTACTCCCACTTCTGCTACTCCTAATTCTACTACTACAATGACTAATTTTGTTGCTACTGTTGCTACTACTAATGCAACTACTACTTCTACAACTACTACTAATACTACTACTTCTACTACTAGAACTACTACTCCAACTACTACTTATGTTACTGTTGTTATTGCTACTACTAGTACTGCTACTAGTACTAGTAGTAGTATTAGTTGTTGTAGTAGTAGCAGAAATAGTAGCAGAAGTAGTAGAAGTCATAGTAATAGTAGCAATTGTAGTTGTAGCAGTAGGAGGAGTAGTAGTATTACAAGAAGAAGTAGTAGCAGTAGTTGTGGTATTAATAGTTCGAGTAGGAGTAATACTAGTAGTAGTTGTTGTAGTAGTAGTAACAGAAATAGTAGTAGTAATATTAGTATTAGTAGTTGAAGTAGTAGAAGTTGTAGTAGAAGTTGTAATAGTAGTAGGGGAGGCAGTAGCAGTACGAGTAGCAGCACTAGTAGTAGTAGTAGTAGTAGTATTAGTAGTACTAGTAGTACTAGAGTAGTAGTAATAGTAGTAGTTGTTGTTGTAGTAGTAGTTGTTGTTGTAGTAGTAGTGGTAGTAGTTGTAGTAGTAGTTGTTGTAGCATTAGTATTAGTGGTAGTAGAAGTAGAAGAAACAGCAGCAACAGTAGTAGTAGTAATAGTAGTAGGAGAAGTATTAGCAGAGGAGTAGTAATAGTAGTAATAGTATTAACAGCAGTAGTAGTTTCTATTGTAGTTGTAGCAGTAGGAGTAGTCGTGGGAGGAGTAGTCAGAGTAGAAGTTGTAATACTAGGAGTTGGACTTGTAGTAGTACTAGTAGTAGTACTATTAGTAGTTAAAGCTGAAGAAGTTGTAGTAGTTGTCATAGTAGTAGGAGAAGTAGTAGGAGTAGGAGTAAGAGAACAAGTAGTAGTAGTAGTAGTAGTATTAGTAGTTGTAATAGTAGTTATTGTAGGTGTGGTAGTTTTAGTAGGAGTGGTAGTAGTTGTAGTAGTAGTTGTTGTTGCATTAGTAGTAGCAGTAGTAGTCATGCAAGAAGTAGCAACAATAGTAATAGTAATGTAGTAGCAGTAGCAGTAGCAGTAGTAGTAGTAGTATAGTAGTAGTAGTAGTAGTAGTAGTAGTAGTAGCAGAAGTAGTAATAGTAGTAGTAGAAGCAGTAGTAGTAGTCGTACTAGTAGTAGTAGTAGCAGCTGTAGTAGTGGTGGTGGTGGTAGTAGTAGTAGCAGTCAAAGTAGCAGTTATAGAAGTAGTAGTAATAGTAGTAGTAGCAGTAGTAGTAGTAGTAGCAGTTGTTGCAGTTGTGGCAGTAATACCAGCAGCAGCAACAACAGTAGTAGTAGTTGTAGTAGTAGTAGTAGTAATAACAGTAGTTCTAGTGGTAGTAGTTGAAGAAGTAGCAATTGTAGTAGTTGTAGTAGAAGCATTAGGAGCAGTATTAGTTGTTGGGGTAGTAATAGTAGTAATAGATTTTGCAGTAGTAATAGTTGTTGTTGTAAATGTACATGTAGTTGTAGGGGTAGTAGTAGTAGTATTGGTAGTACTAGTAGTTGTAATTGTACTAGTAGGAGTTGGAGTAGTAGTTTCTTGTAGATGTAGTAGCAGTAGTAGTAGAAGAAGTAGCAGTACTAGTAGTACTAACAATAGTAGTAGTATTGGTTGTAGTAGTAGTAGTTGCAAGAGTAGATGTTGTAGTCATAGTAGTAGAAGCAGTAGCAGTACTTCTTGTAGTAGTAGTAGTAGTAGTAGTGGTAGTAGTAGTTGTAGTAGTAGTAGTAGAAGTAGTAGAAGTAGTAGCAGAAGTAGTCATAGTAGTAGTAATAGTAGCAATTGTAGTAGTAGTAGTAGCAGTAGTAGTTGTAGTAGTAGTTGAAGAAGTAGTAGTAGTAGATGTGGTAGTAGTAACAGTGGCAGTTGTGGTAATAGCAGTAGTTGTAGTGGTAGTAGTTGTAGTAGTAGTATTACTAGTAATATGAATAAATGTAGTTGTAATAGAAGTAGTAGTACTAGAAGTAGTATTAGTAGTTGAAGTAGTAGAAGTTATAGTAGTAGTTGCACTAGTAATAGGAGTAGTAGTAACAATAGGAGTAGAAGCACTATCAGTATTGGCAGTAGTAGTAGTTGTAGTAGGAGAAGTAGCAGTAGTAGTAGTAATAGTAATAGTAGTAGTAGTATTGGCAGAAGTAGTAGTAGTAGGAGAAGTAGTAGTAATAGTAATAATAGTAATAGTACTAGTAGTATTAGCAGTAGGCGTGGCAATAGTAGTGCTAGTATTTCTAGTAGTAGTAGTACTCGTAGTAAAAGTTGTAGTTGTAATTGTAGAGGTAGTAGTAGCAGAAGTCATTGGAGTAGTAGTTGTTGTTGTTGTTGTAAAAGTAGAAGTTGGAGTAGTAGTAGTTGTAGATGTAGTAGTAGTAACAATTGTAGTATTAGCAACAGTAGTAGTAGGAGTAGTAGGAGAAGTAGTAGTAGTAGTATTTGTAGTACTAGTAGTAAAAGTTGTAGTTGTAATTATCGTGGCAGCAAAAGCAGAATTTGTGGGAGTGGGAGTTGGAGTAGTAGTAGTTGTTGACGTAGAAGTACTAGTACTATTTGTTGTTGTTGTAGTAGTTGTAGTAGTAGTAGGAGTAGCAGTAGCAATAGTTCTTGTTGTTGTAGAAGTAGTAGTGGCAGTGTTCATACTAGTTCTAGTAGTGGTAGGGGATGTAGTAGCTGAAGTAGTAGTAGCAACAGCAGCAGCAGTAGTAGTAGTAGCAGTAGTAGCTATAGTAGAAGTAGTAGTAGTAGTAGTATTAGTGGTAATAGTGTTGTAGTAGTAGTAGCTGTAGCAATAGTAGTAGCAATAGTAGTAGTGTAGTAGTAGTAGCAGTAGCAGAAGTAGTAATAGTAGTAGTAGTAGAAGTAGTAGAAGCAGTCGTAGAAGTAATAATATAGTAGTAGAAGTAGTAGTAGTAGTAGTAGTAGTAATAGTAGTAGTAGTAACAGTAGCAGTAGTAGTAGAAGAAGAAGTAGTAGTAATGGTAGTAGTAGTAGTTTTTGTAGTTGTAGTGGTAGTAGCAACAACAATAGTAGTAGCAGCAATTGTAGCAGTAGTAGTAGTTCTTATAGTAGTAAAAGTAGTTGATATTGAATGGTAGTAGTTGAAGTATTAGAAGTAGTAGGAGTAGCCGGAGTTCTTCTAGCAGTAGTAGTAATATTAGTTGTAGTAGTTGTTGCAGTGTTGATAGAAGTTAGAGTAGGAGTAGGAGTAGTAATAGTAATAGTATAGGTTGTTGTTGTAGTAGTAGTAGTAGGAGTAGGAGTAAGAGTAGTAGTAGGAGTAATAGTAGGAGTAGGAGTAGTAATAGTAGGAGCAGTAGTAGTCGTAGTAGGAGTAGAAGTAGTAGTCGGAGTAGTAGCAGAAGTAGTAGGAGTAGCAGTAGGAGTAGTATTAGTAGTAGCCGGAGTAGGAGTAGTAGTAGCAGTGGTGGTAGTAGGAGTAGGAGTAGTCGTAACAGTGGTAGGAGTCGGTGTAGTAGTAGTAGGAGTAGGGCGAGGTGTAGCTGTCGTAGCAGCAATTGCAGTAGTAGTACTAGTAGTAGTGTTGGCAATAGTAGTAGTAGTAGTAATAGTAATAGTAGTATTGGCTGTAGTAGTAGTAGGAGGAGGAGAAGTAGCAGTAGAAGTAGTAATAGTAATAGTAGCAGTAGTATTAACAGTAGGAGTAGTAACAGTAGTGGTACTATTTCTAGTAGCGGCGGTAGTAGTAGTAAAAGTTGCAATTGTAATTGTAGAGGTAGCAGTAGCAGAAGTCATAGGAGTAGTAGTAGTAGTTGTTGTTGTTGTAAAGATGGAGTTGGAGTAGTAGTAGTTGTAGATGTAGTAGTAGTAATAGTTGTAGTATTAGCAACAGTAGCATTAGGAGTAGTAGGAGAAGTAGTAGTAGTAGCAGTAATAGTAATTGTAGTGGGAGTAGTATTAGCAGTAGGCGTAGTAATAGTAGTATTAGTATTTGTAGTACTAGTAGTAAAAATTGTAGTTGTAATTGTTGTGGTAGTAGAAGCAGAATTCGTGGGAGTGGGAGTTGGAGTAGTAGTAGTTGTAGATGTAGAAGTAGTAGTAGTATTTATTGCTCTAGTAGTAGTTGTAGTAGTAGCAAGAGTAGCAGTAGCAATAGTTCTTGTTGTTGTAGAAGTAGTAGTGGTAGTGTTCATACTAGTTCTAGTAGTGGTAGTAGATGTAGTAGTTGAAGTTGTAGTAGCAGCAACAGCAGTAGCAGTAGTAGTAGTTGTAGTAGCTGTAGCAGCAGCAACAATAGTAGTAGTAGTAGTAGTAGTGGTAGTAGTGTTGTATTAATAGTAGTAGTAGCAGTAGTAGTAGCAGTAGCAGTTGCAGTAGTAGTAGGAGTAATAGCAGTAGTAGAAGTAGAAATAGTAGTAGTAGTAGAAGTAGTAGGAGTAGTAGTAGGAGTACTAGTAGGAGTAATAGTAGGTGGAGTAGTAGTAGTAGTAGGAGTAGTTGTAGTCGTATTAGGAGTAGGTGTAGTAGTCGGAGTAGTAGAAGAAGAAGTAGGAGTAGTAGTGGGAGTAGTAGTAGCAGTAGCAGGAGTTGGAGGAGTAGTAGTTGTGGTGGTAGTAGGAGTAGGAGTAGTAGTAATAGTGGTAGGAGTCAATGTAGTACTAGTAGTAGGAGTAGGGCGAGGTGTAGTTGTCGTAGCAGCAGTTGCAGTAGTAGTACTAATAGAAGTAGGATGAGAAGGAGGCGATCTAGTAGTAGTTGTGGGAGTAGGAGTAGGTGTTGTAGTAGGAGCAATAATAGTTGGCATAGTGGTAGCAGTAGTTGCAGTAGTAGTAGTAAGAGTAGTAGTTGTAGTAGTAGTAGTTGTTGTTGTAGTTGTAAAAGTAGGAGTTGAAGTAGTAGTAATAGTAGTAGTAGTAGAAGAAGAAGAAGTAGTAGTAGTTATGGTGGTGGTGGTAGCAGTAGTAGAAGTAGTAGTAATAGTAGTAGTAGTAGTTTTAGTAGTAGTAGTAGTAATAATAAAAGTGATAGTAGCAGCAGCTGCAACAATAGTAGTAGCAGCAATCGTAGTAGTACTTGTAGTAGTAGTACTAGAAGTAGTTGATATTGAATAGCAGTAGTCGCAATTGTAGAAGTAGGAGTAGTAGGAGTTCTTAAAGCAGTAGTAGTTGTAGCAGTAGAAGTAATAGTAGTTGTAGTAGTTGTTGTAATAGTGATAGATGTTAGAGTAGGAGTAGGTGTAGCAGTAGTAGTAATAGTATAGGTTTTAGTGGTAGTAATAGTAGTAGTAGGAGTAGGAGTAGTAGTAGGAGTACTGGTAGGAGTAGTAGTAGGATTAGTAGGAGTAGGAGTAACGGTAGGAGTAGTAGTAGCAATAGAAGTAGTAGGAGTAGTAGTAGTAGTAGTGGTAGTAGGAGTACGAGTAGTAGTAGGAGTAGTAGTAACAATGGTAGGAGTCGGTGTAGTAGTGGTAGTAGTAGTAGTACGAGTAGTAGAAGGAGTAAGACGTGGTGTAGTTGTCATAGCAGCAGTTGCAGTAGTAGTAGAAGTAGGAGTTGTAGTAGGAGTAGTAATAGTTGGCATAGTGGTAGCAGTAGTTGCAGCAGGATTGTTAGTAGTTGCAGTAGTAGTAGTAAGAGTAGAAATAGTTGTTGTTGTTTAAGTAATAGTAGCACTAGTTGGTGTAGTTGCAATCTGAGTAGGAGTAGGAGTAGCAATTGTAGTTGAATTTGGAGTGGAAGTATTATTAGTAGTAGCAGCAGCAGTAGAAGCAGTAGTAGTTGTAGCAGTTGTAGTAGTAGTAGTATTAGTAGTAGTAGCAGTAGTAGTAGAAGTACTAGCAGTAACAGTTGTACTGATAGCAGAATTACTAGTAGTTGTTTTTGCACTCGTAGTATTATTATTAGTAGTAGCAGTAGTTGTTGTTGTTGTGGTAGTAGTAATATTACTCGTAGTATTAGTATTAGCAGTCGTAGTAGTATCAGTAGTAGTTTTAGTATTAGTAGCAACAATAGTAGTAGTAGCTGTCGTAGTAGGTGTAGCAGCTGTAGTAGTAATAGGGGTAGTAGTAGTTGGAGTAGCACTAGTAATGGGAGTAGTAGTAGCAGTTCTGGTTCTAGCAGTAGTAGCCGCAGCAGTTGTACCGGTAGTTATTGTTGTTATTATAGTAGTAGTAGTAGTAATAATAGTAGTTTTTGTAACAGTAGCAGTACTAGTTGCTGTAGTTGTAGGTGTAGTAGTTCCAGTAGTAACAATAATTGTAGTAGTAGGTGTAGCAGTAGAAATAGTAGTTGTAGTAGTAGTAATAATAGTAGTATTAGTAATAGTAGCGGTCGAAGTAATAGTAGTATCAGCAACAGCAGCTACAGTAGTAATAGTAGTTTTAGTAGAAGTAGTAGTGGTTTTAGTAGTAGTAGTAGTTGTTGTACTCCGACTACTGCTGCTACAACTGTGACAACAACAAGAACAACTACTGCTTCTAAAACTACTACTCCTACTTCTAAAAGTACTACTACTTCAACAAAAACTTCTATTGCTACTATTACCACTACTGTTACTACTCTTACAACTACCACTACTGCTACAAGTAGTAGTCATAGTAGTAATAATAGTTTTAGTAGTTGCAGTAGTAGTAGTAGTTTTGCTTCTACTACTAATTCTACAATTGCAACTACTACTACCACTACCTCTACTTCTAATACTATGACGACTACTACTACGGCTACCGCTACTACTACTACTCCTACTACTACTACTACTGATCCTAATACAACTACTGCGACTACGTCTCCTACTACTGCTATTGCTACTACTACTAGAACTACTACTTTTGTGACTACTACCACTAATTCTACTACTACTACTACTACTATTACTGCTACAACGGCTACCGCTATTGCTACTACTCCTACTACAATTGCTACCGCTACAACTGCTTCTACCATGACTACTACAGCAGCTACTGCAGCTACTGCTACAACTATTAGTGCTGCTATTGCTACTACTTCTACTGCTACTGCTACTACTTTTACTAATAAAGCTACTACTACTACTACCACCACCACCACCACTTCTACTGGTACAACTACTACTGTATCTACTACTACTACTACAACAACAACAACAACTACTACTAGTATTACTACTTCTACTACAACAACAACTACTACTGCTACTACTTCTGCTACCACTTCCATAGGTACAACTACTACTGCATCTACTACTGTTACTGCAACTACTACTACCACCACTATTACTACTGTCACTACTACTACTACTATTACTACCACTACCACTACAACTACTACTGCTACTACTACTACTCCTAAAACTATTAGTACTACTGCTACAACTACTACGGCTGCATCAACTGCTACTAATGCTGCTATTGCTGCTACTACAGCTCTTACTATTTCTACTGCTACTATTTCTACAACTGCTACAACTTCTACTGCTACTACTACTGCTACTGCTACTTCTACTACGACTACTACTATTACTACTATTACTAGTACTACTACTACTACTATTACATCCACTACTGCTACTACTTCTACTACTACTGTTGCTATTACTAACAATACTGCTACTACGACAACAACTACTACTACTACTCCTGCTACTGCTACCATTGCTACTAGGACAACTTCTGCTTCTGCTACTACTACTACTATTGCTACTACCCTTGCTACTACTCCCACTACTCCCACTACTACTACTGTTACTACTACTGCTACAATTACTATCGCTACCACAATAACTACTACTGCTATTACTACTACTACTACTCCTATAACTATTAGTACTACTGCTACAACTACTACATTTGCATCTACTGCTACTAATATTGTTATTGCTATAACTACAGCTCTTACCATTTCTATTGCTACTATTGCTACAACTGCTACTTCTGCTATTGCTGCTATTACTCCTAATACTACTGTTGCTGCTGCTACAACTACGACTACTACTATTACTACTACTACTACAACAACAACTACGACTATTACTACTGCTCTTGCAAATACTACTACTTCAGCTACTAATACAACTACTACAACAATAACTACTATTACTATTACTACTATTACTCTGATTACTGCTACTCCTACTACTGCTACTCCTACTGCAACTACTACTACTCTTACTACAGCTACTGCTACTACTACTCCTACTACAGCTACTACTACTCCTACTACTCCTACTACTCCTACTATTGCAACTACAATGACTATTGCTACTACTACTGCTGCTGCTACCACTACTACTGCTACCAGCACTACTACCGCTACTACTACTTCTACTACTATCACTTCTACTCTGACTACTACTACTTCTGCTATTGCTACTACTACTAGTGCTGCTATCGCTGCTAATGCTGCTACTACCATTACTACTACTACAACAACAATAACAACAGCAACAACTACTACTACTACTATTACTATTGCTGTTATTGCTACTACGACTACTACTTTATTTCTCCTACTATTACTACTGCTGATACTATTATGATTACTACTTCCACTACTGCTATTACTACTATAATCACTACTACTGCTACTACTACTATGTTTCTCTTACTACTACTACTACTTCTACTACTACGAGTACATCGACTACCACTACAACTAATACTACAACTACTGTTACTACTACAACCATTGCTACTATCGCTACTATTGCTACTACAGCTACTATTGCGACTACACCCACTACTACTACTACCACTCCTACTATCGCTACTATATTTACTATTGCTACTACTGCTGCTACTACTACGATTACTACTACTGCTGTGATTGCTACTGCTGCTACTACCAACACAACTATTGCAACAACAACAACTACTACTACTGCTACTGCTACTACTACTACTACTACCACAACTACTTCTATTACCACTACTACTACACCTATTACTACAACTATTGTTACTATTGCTTCTGCGTCTACTTCTGCTACTACTACCACTACTACAACTATTGCTACTACTCCAACTACGACTACTACAACCACCACTACTACTACTACAACCACAACTACTACAACTATTATTACTACTACTACTCCTAGCACAACTGCTACTATTACTTCCCTTACGACTATTACTACTGCAACTACTACTACACCTGCTACTACTGCTACTACTGCATCTTCTACTACTTCTACTACAACTGCTCCTACTGCAACTAACAATACTGCTACCACTGCTCTATAGCTACTAGTACAACTTCTACTGCTATTACAACTACTTCTTCGTCAACAGCTGCTCTACTGCTACTGCTATTGTGGCTACTACCGCTACTAGTACAACAACAACTACTACTAGTACAACTACTACAAATACTACTACTCCTACTACTATAGCTACTACTACAACCACTCATGCTACTACTACTACCAATGCTACTAATGGTATACTTACTACTATTGCTACTGCTACTGCTACTACTGTTGCTAGTACTGTTACTACTACTACTGGTATTGTTGCTACGTCTAATACCACTATTACTACTGCTATTACTGCTACTATTATTACTACTGCTGCTACTGCTACTATTGCTACTGCTACTGCTGCCACTACTACTACTATTGCTACTGCTACTGCTGCAACTACTACTACTACTTCTAACGCTACTACTACTATGCCTACAAATATTGCTACTAGTACTGCTAGTGCTACCACCACCACTACTACTACTATGGATACTGTTTCTACTCCTACTACTATTATTACTACTACGACTATTACTACTACTATTACTCCTACTACTACTACTGCTGCTACTACTACTATTGCTACTGGTAATACTACTACTACTATTACTACTACTGCGACCACTACTATTGCTACTGTTGCTACTACTACTGCTGCTACTACTACTACTACTACTACCACTACTCCTACTATAGTTACTATTTTTGCCACAACGACTACTGCTACTACTAATACTGCTACTATAACTACAACTACAGCCACTACTACAACTTACACTTCAAAAACTACAACTATTACTACTATAGCTACCTATACTGTCACTACTGCTACTACTACTACTGCTGCTACTACCGCTAATATAGCTACTATTGCTACTACTGCTACTACTACTACTATTACGACCACAACTACTGGTACTACTACTATTGCTTCTACTACCACTTCTACTACTTCTCTTACTATTACTACTACTGCTACTACTACCACCGCAACTACCACTACTAGTGCAGTTGTTACTACTACAACCAGTACTACTACTATTACTGCAACTACTGCTGCTATTATCACTAATAATGCAACAACTATTAATGCTTCTACTGCTACTACTGCTACTACTACTACTACAACAACAACAACAACAACTACTACTACTACTACTATTACATTTACTACGACTACAACTACTATTACTACTTGTATTACTACTACATGTATTACTTCTACTACTACTACGACTACTACTAGCACTACTACTGCTGCTACTGCTAGTATTACTACTACGGCTGTTGCTACTATAGATTTCACCACCACTACCACTGATTCTACTGCTGTTATAGCGACTATTGCTACTGCTACTACTCTATTTCTCCTATTACTACTATACTACTATTATTACGAATACTACTACTTCTACTACTGCTACTACTACCGCTACTACTACTACTACTACTACTACTATGGTACTTCTCATGCTACTACAACTACAACTATAGCTACTACTACTACAACTAATACTTCTACTATAGTTACTACTACTAAGACTACTGCTACCAGCGCTACTACTACTACCACTGCGACTGCTGTGATTACAACCACTATTTTGCTACCACTACTGCATCTACTACTGCTTTTACTACTATGGCTGCAACTACTACTACTCCTACAACCAACACAACTAGTGCAACAATGACTATTACTACCACTACTGCTACTGCTACTACTACTGCTACTGCTACTATAATTACTACTACTACTACCACCACTACAACAACTACGTCTACTACTGCAGCAACAACAACAACAAGTGCCACTTCTACAAGTACTATTACTACTACCACTACTCATAGTACTACTACTACAATTACTACTGCTACTATAACTACTACAACTACTACTACATCTTCTACTACTACTACTACAACTACTCCTACTGTGACCACCACTACTACTACTACTATTCTACTGCTAGTAGTACTACTTCTGCTACTACTACAACTACGACGACGTCTACTACTGCTCTACTACTGTAATAACAAGTACTACAACTATGCCTGCTACTATTACAACTGCTACTACTGCTCCTACTAGCACTCCAATAGCTCCTACTATGACTACTACTACTACTATAATAGCTACTACTACAACAACTATACCTACTACTAGTACAACTATAATTGGTACTACGGCTACTACTACAGCTGCTACTGCTACTACTGCTACTACTGCCACCACTTTTGTGGCTGCTAATGCTGCTATTGCTACAACTACTATTACTACTACTTCTACTACAACTACTACTATTATGACTACTACTATTAGTATTACTACTACTTCTACTGTTACTGCTACTACTGCAACTACTACTACTTTTATTGCAATAGCTACTACTGCTACCACTACTACCATTGTTGCTACTACTACTACTGCTACTAATATTACAACAAAAAAAAAACAACAACAACTACTACTACTACAACTGCTGATGCTTCTACTACTACAACTTCTACTACGACTGCTATTGATACTACAACAACAACAACAACTACTACTACTGATACTACAACTACTACAAATAGTACTACTCCTATAATTGCTTCTTCTCCTACTACTGCTACAACTACTACTACTTCTATTGCAACTACAACAACAACAACAACTACTACTACTACTTCTCCTCAAATTACTACTACTGTTACTACTACTACTACAACAACTGCTACTACTACAACTGTTGCTACTACTAGTACTACAACAACAATAACAACCACTACCATTATTGCTGCTACTACTATTACTACAACTACTACTACCACTACCACAACAACTACTACAACTACTACTGCTACTACTACTACAATTGCTGCTACTACTACTACTCTAACTACTTATGTTACTACTACAGCTACTGCTACTTCCAATGCAGCTACTACTACTGCTCCTCCAACTATTTCTACTTGTGCTACTACTACTTTTATTACTACTGCTACTACTAGTACTACTACTACTTCTTCTACTACTACTGCTACTACCACTATTGCATCTACTATTACTGCTACAACTGCTACTACAACTACGACAGCTACTACTACTACTACTACTCCTAGTATGACTGCTATTGCTGCTATTACTACCATTACTATGACTGCTACTACAACGACTACTGCTGCTGCTGCTGCTGCTGCTTCTACTTCAGCTACTGCTGCTATGACTTCTACTATGACTACTATTAACACTAATACTACCACTACTACTACTACTACTAGGACTACTACAACAACTACTACTTCAGTGAAAACTACTACTACTTCTACTATTACTACTACTTCTTCTGATACTCCTAACACTATTGCTACTATCGCTACTACTGCTACAGCTAATACTACTACTATAGCTTCTACTACTACTGCTACTACTTTAACTGTTGCTACTACTGCTGCTACTACTATCGTTGGTACTACTACTACTAATATTACCACTACTACTACAACTACTACGGCTATTGCTAATGTGACTACTACTACAAGTAGTACTACTACTGCTGCTACTACTACTAGTAATACTATGGCTATTGCTACTGCTACTACTAGTACTACTGCAACTACAACTTCTATTAGTACTAATACTGCTACTACTACTAATACTACTACCCCTTCTACTACTACTATCATTGCTACTACTACTACTACTGCAATAACTATTCCTACTACTTTTGCTACTTCTACTACTTCTGCGACTTATACGTTACGGCTACTACTGCTTCTACAACAACAACAACTACTACTACTGCCACGACTACTATTACTGCTGCTAATACTACTATTAGTACTACTACTTCTACTTCTTCTACAACAACTACTACTACTGCTCCTACAACTACTACAACTGCTATGGCTACTACTACTAGTACTACTACTACTAGTACTACTACTAGTACTACTACTACTACTACTACTACTACTACTACTACTACTACTACTACTACTACTACTACTACT
>RXID01021400.1:145948-157317 GCA_005019695.1 Trichopus zeylanicus subsp. travancoricus | reverse complement strand
CTACTACTATAGCTACAACTGCGATTGCCAACACTATAACTACTACCACTGCTACTGCTATTACTTTTACAACAACTACTACTACTACTACTACTGCTACTAAAACTACTACGTCTACTAATACCACTACTATTACTGCTACGACTGCTACTACTACCACCACCACTACTACTACTAAGGCTACCACTATCACAAATACTACTACTCCCAATACTACTTCTGCAACTACCGCTGCTGCTACTACTACTACTACTATTACTACTACTACTATTTCTACTAATGATGCTACTACTACTGCTACTACCACAATAACTACTATTATTACTGTTGTTGCTGCAACCCCAACTGTAGCTATTACTAGTACTACTACCATTATTAGTACTAGTACTACTACTATTGCAACTACTTATACTACAACTTATACTACATCTGCAACTTTTGTGACAACTACTGCTATTACTATTACTATTATTGCTGCTACTACTACTATCACTACTACTGTTGCAGCTACTACTAATAATACTGTTGCTATAGCTACTACTACTACTATAACTACTCCTACTACTACTACAACTTCTACTACTACTACAACTAAAATGACAACAACTACTACTACCAAAAGCAGAAGAACCACTACTACTAGTAATACTACTACTGTTCCATCTACTACTACTACTACTTCTACTGCTACTACACCAACTACTATTGCTTCTATGACTACTACTACTACTACAAACAACTCCTACGACCACTACCACTCCCAAGAATACTATTGCTCTACCACTACTTATACAACTTTTACTACTACTACAACAACTACAACTACTTCTACAACTGCTGCTACTATTGCTACTACTACTCTGCTACTTCTGATATTACTTATGCTAGTACTACTAGCACGTCGTCTACTACTACCACTACTGTTGCTGCTACTACTACTGCTACTTCTACTCCTACTACTACTACAACTGCTACTACTACTACTACTACTACTACTACTACTACTTCTACTTTTACAACAACTACTACTACTTTTCATGCTACTACTGCAACTTCTACTACAGTTGCTACTACAACTACTACTACTATTACTATTGCCACTACTGCTACTACTTCTACTATCACTACTACTACTACTACTGCAACTACTGCTACCTCTACTACTGCTCCTACTACTACTCCAGCTACTACTGCTACAACTACTACAATTACAACCACAACAACTACTACTACTTCTGCTGCTCGTTTTGCAACTACTACTACTACTCCAATTAGTACTAGTACAACTACAACAAGTTCTCCTATTGCTTCTACTAGTACAACTACTACTAATACTACTACTACTGCTACTGCTAGTACTAGAACTAATACTTCTACAATTATTGATACTACTGCTACAACTACAACTAGTACCACTTATATTGCTGGTACTGCTACTGCTGCTACCTCTCTTGCTACTACTACTACTACTTCTACAACTACTACCACTACTAATACTACTAGTACTACTACTACTACTACTGTAACCGCTATTACAACTATTGTGGCGATAGCTGCTTCTACTACTACTACTACTAATACTAATAATACTACTACAACCACTACCGCTACTGTTGCCACTTTTGCTGCTACTACTATTGCTGCTGTAGCAGCAGCTATTGCTACTACTACTACTACTACTACTACCGCATCAACTACAACAGCTAGCACTACCACAACAACAACAACAACTACCACTACTACTATTGCGACTATGGCTGCTACGACTACTACTGCTACTACAACTACAACTATAACTACTACGACAACAACAACTACTATTGCTAGTGCTACTACTGCTACGGCTACGATGACTGCTACTAGTACTACTACTACTACAACAACAACAACTACTACTACTATTACTACTACTACTATTGCTGCAGCTGCTACTACTACTAGTGGTACTACGATGACAACTGCTACTACTACTACCACTAATGCTTCTATTTCTACTACTACTGGTACTATTAGTACCATTAGTACTACGTCTACTACATCTACTACTATTAATACTATTGCTACAACTACTACTACTGCTGGTACTTCTACTACTTGACTACTATTACTTGTATTTCTCCTACTAATACTACTACTGCTACTACTACTACAACTACTTCTCCTACTACTACAACTACTACAAATGCATACACTACTACAACTACCACAACAACTACTACTACTCCTACAACTTCAACTACTACTATTACTTCTCCCAACACTACTACTCGTGCGACCACTGCTGAAGTTGCCACTCTGAAACTGCTACTAGTACTATTACTTCAACAACTGCTACTGCTACAAGTACTGTTGCCTCTACTACTGCCACAATGATTACTGCTACCACAACTACTACCACTACATCTACGACTACTACAACTACGATGGCTATTGTCATGATTGCTACTATCACTGCTACTGCTACTACTATAACTTCTGCTACTACAAGTACTACAACTACTACTTCTACAGCTAGTACTAGTACTACTACTATAATTATTGCAACTACTACTACTACTACTACTACTACTACTAGTGCTGCAACTACTACTACAACTACTAATAGTACAAATCCTACTACTTCTACTGCTACTACTACTTCTATTACTTCACCTACTACTACTACTACCACTACCACCACAACTGCAACTATCAGTACTACAATAACAACTACTCCCACTGCAACTTCCACTACCACTACTACTACTACTCCTCCTACTACTATTGCTCCGATTGCTTCAACTGTTACTATTGTATCAACTAGAAATACAATTTCTGCTACTACTACTACTAATCCTACAATTTCTACTATTACCACTACTATTACTATTACTACTACTCCTACAACCTCTCCTACTTCTACTGCTTCTGTTAATACTACTACTAGTATGGCTACTGCGACTGCTACTACTTCTACATGTACTACCGCTACCACTACCACAGCTACTACAACTACTACTGCAACTACTATTGCTACTGCAGCTACCACAACTGTTACTACTACTTTCGCTAATTCAACTACTTCTACTCTGACTATTGCTACAGCTACTACTACTACTTCTACTATTATTGCTGTTACTACAGCTGCTGCTACTATTTACTACTACTACAGCCACAACTACAATTGCTACTACTACTACTGCTGCTAGTACTACTGCTACTACAACAACAACACCAACTACTACTACTGCTACTAGTACTCCTGCTACTATTGCTACTGCTACTACTGCTCCAATTACTACTACTATGAATGCTATTACTACTGATACTGCTAGGACTGCAACTACTACAATTGCTATTATTGCTACTACTGCTGCTACTGTCACTACAATTGCTACTACTACAACTAGTACTTTTACTATTGCTGCTAGTTCCACTTCTACTTCTCCTACTACTACTACTACTACTACTAAGACTACTACTAGTGCTACTACCACTACTACTACAATAACAACAACAACACCAACAACTACTACTACTGCTGCTGCAGCTGCTGCTACTATTACTATTGCTACTACAACTACTATGGCTGCTCCTACTACTACTACTACTACTACTACTATGACCACTACCATTGCTGCTACCACTACTACTGCTTCTACTACCGCTACTGCTGTTGCTGCTGTTACTGTTGCTAGTACAAATTCTACTCCAACTACTACTACTATTGCGTCTACTGTTGTTGGTACTACTACTACTACTACTTCTGCAACTGCTGCTACTACTACTACTATTAGTACTACTACAATTGCTGCTACTGCTACTACTACTACTACGGCTACGGCTGCAACTACGACTACTAATACGACTGCTACCACTATTACTATTACTACTACAACTAGAACAACAACTACTATTACTACGACAACAACAACAACCATAACTACTACTACTTCTACTATGGCTGCTGCTAGTACTACTACTACTGTTGTTGCTGCTACTACTACTACTAGTATTGCTACAACTACTACTATTATGACTACTTTTGCTACAGCTACTACTAGTACTACTATGACAACTGCTACTACTACTACAACTACAACTGTTGTTGCTCCTACTACTGCTACGCTTAGTACCACTAGTACTATGGTGGCTACTACGACTACTACTCATACTAGTGCTACTATTGCTACTACTACTACCACTACTACTACAACTACTATAACTTGTATTGTAATTACTAATACATATATTGCTACTACTACTATTACAACTACCACTCCTACTACTACAACTACTTCTACCACTACTACTACTTCTCCTACTACTATTGCTACCACTATTACTACTATTACTAATGTAGTTAATATTGGTAGATGTACAATAACAACTACAACTACTACTGCCACTTTTGCTATGACTACTACAACTACTACTACTACTGCAACTACAACTACTGCTACTTTTTAAACTACTACTACAACTACAGCTACTGCTACTACCACCACTGCCACGACTACAACTACTACTACAACTACCACTACTATTTTTACTACTCTAACTTCTACTACTATTACTACCACTACACCTATTACTGCTACTACTACAACTACTGTTACTACTCTTACTACTACTACTAGAGCTTGTACTACTGCTACTACTACTACAACGACTACGACCACTACTACTACTACCACAACTGCTACTGCTACTACTTCTGATACAATAACTGCAACTGTGACTATGACTACTACTATTAATATTATTGCTACTACTAGTAGAGTTAATACTACTACTGTTACTACTATTACTACTACAAAAATAGCTACTATTATGACCACTACAACTACTGCTACTGCTACTACTAGTAAGATCACTACTATTATTGACAATGCTACTATTATTACAGGAACTGTAACTACTGCTGCTACTACTACTACAACAACTACTACTACTGCCACAACTAGTATTATAATAATTACTACTACAATTACAACTACTACTACAACTAATGCCGCTACTACTACTACTATGATTTCCGCTAGTATTGCGACCAATGCTATTACTATCACTACTACTACTGGTACTACTACTACTACTACTACTACTACTACTACTACTACTACTACAACTCCTTCCACTACTACTACTACTGCTGTTGTTGCTGCCGCTACTACCACTCATAATAGTACTACTACTACTGCTACCACTACTACTACTACTTAAATTATTACTACAATAATTACTACTACTGTTACAACAACAACTACTGTTCCTTGTGCTACTACTGCTACTACTGCTACTACTGCTTTTATTTATACTACTACCACTATGACAACTACTACTACTATTGTTTCTACTTCTACATATGCTACTACTATTACTGCTTCCATTTCTACTTGTACTACTACAACTACTGCTGCTGCTGCTACGACTACTATGATAGCTACTACTCCTACTACTGCTAATAGGCTAATACTATGATTACTGCTACTACTGCTACTACTACTACCACTTCTAATACTATTACTATTATTATTACTACTACTGCTGCTTCTACTTCTACTACTACTATTTCTACTATTATTGTTGTTGCTACTACTATTACCACTACTACTACTATTGCTACTACTACTACTACCACTATTACTACTTCTACTACTACTACTACTAATAGTGATACTATAACTACTACTTGCTCGATTACTACTACTACCAGAAATCGATATTACTACTACAACTGCTACTATAACTACTGTGACAATTTCTTCTACTACAACTATAGCTACTCCTACTAGTACTACTACTACTTCTACTAAGGCTGCTACTGCTACTAGGCTACTATGACTACACTAGTACCACTGCTAGAGTATTAGTAGCAGTAGGAGGAGGAGTTGGAGGAGGAGGAGGAGGAGGAGCAGTACTAGTAGTAGAAGTAGTAGCAATTGTAATTATAGTGGTAGTAGTTGTCATAGATATAGTTGTAGAACTAGTAGTAGCAGTAGTAGTAATAGTTGTAGAAGTCATGGTAGTTATTATAATAGTATTTGTAGTAATACAAGTAGGACCAGCAGTAGTATTAATTGAAGTTGCAGTAGTTCTAGTGACAGAAGAAGTAGTAGTAGTAGTAGCAATAGTAAGAGTTGTAGTAGTAGAAGCAATAGTAGTAGTAGCTGTAGCAACGACAACAGTAGTAGCAGTAGCAATAATAGTAGTAGTAGTAGCAGCAGTAATAGTAGTATAAGTAGTACTAGTCACAGTAGTAGTAGCTAGAGTAGTAGCGGTAGCACTAGTAGTAGTAATAGTAGATGTAGTAGTTGCAGTAATAGTAGAAGCAGTAGCAGTAGTAGTAATAGTGAAAGTAGCAGTAGCAGTTATAGTAGTAGTAGTAGTAGTAGTAGTAGTAGTAGTAGTAGTAGTAGTAGTAGTAGTAGTAGTAGTAGTAGTAGTAGTAGTAGTAGTAGTAGTAGTAGTAGTAGTAGTAGTTGTAGTTGTAGTAGTAGTAGTAGTGGTAGTAGTAGCAATTGAAATAGTAGTAGCAGTAGCATTTGTAAGAGTAGTAGCAGAAGCAATTTTTGTAGTAGTTGTTGTTGTTGTTGTTGTGGTTGTTGTAGTAGTAGCAGTAGTGGCAATAGTAGTAGCAGAAGTAGTAGTAATACTACTAGTAGCAATCAAAGTAGAAGTAGTCACAGAAGTAGTAGCAGTAGTAGTAGTTGCAGTAGTAGCAGTGGTAGGAGAATTAGTAGTAGTAGAAGTATTAGTGGTAGTACTAGTTGTAATAGTATTAGGAGTAGTAGTTGCAGTAGAAGTACCTATAGTAGCAGCAATTGTAGTAGTAGCAATAGTAACAGTCGCAGTAGTTGTAATAGTTATAGTCATAGTAGCTATATTAGTAGTAGCAACAGTAATAGCAGTAGCAATAGTAGTAGTAGTAGGAGTAGTGGTAGTAGTAGTAGCAGTACTAAAAGTAGCAACAAGAGCAGTACTAGTACTAGTAGGAGTAGTAATAGTCGCAATAGCGGTAACAACAACAACTGTAGTTATCGTAGCAGTGGTGGTTCGTAGTCGTCGGTACGTTCCTCGTCGACCATAGCCCCTCGCCGTCGTGGTCGTCGTTGTCACGTCGTAGCAATAGTAGTATTCGTATAGGTTGAAGTAGTAGTAGTAGTAGTAGTCATGGTAGTAGTGGGAGTAGTAGTAAAAATACATGTAGATGAAGGAGCAGTAGTAGGAGTAGTAGTAGCAGTAGTGGAAGTCTTAGTTGTAGTAGTAGTGGGACTAGCAATAGCGATAGTAGAAGTCATAGATGTAGTAGTAGTAGGAGTAGTAGTAGTAGTGGTAGTAGTAGTCATAGTAGTAGTAGTAGTAGTAGTAGTAGTAGTCATAGAAATATTAATAGTAGTAGTAGTAGTAGTAGCAGTAGGAGTATTACTCATATCTACAGTAGCAGTAGTCACAATAGTAGAGGTATAGTAGTTGTAGTACTAGTAGTAGTAGTAGTACTAGTAGTAAAAGTAGTAGTAGCAATAGTCGAAGTAGTAGTAAATGTAGAAGTAGTAGTTGGAGTGGTAGTATTAGTAGTAGTAGTAGTAGTAGTAGGAATAGTAATTGAAAAATTAGTAGTTGGAGTAGCAGTAGTAGTAGTAGTAGTAGCTAGTCGCAACAGCCGCAGCAACAACAGCGTACTAGTAGCAAACGTAGTATAGTAGAAGTTGCAGTAGTAGCACACGGAGGTGTAGTAGTAGTAGTAGTAGTTATTGTTGTTGTTGGGGTTGTTGTTGTAGTAGTGGTACTAATAACAGTAGTAATAGCAGCAGTAGGAGTAGTATTAGTAGCAGCATTAGTAGCAATAGCAGCAGCAACAACAGGAGGAGGAGTAGTAGTAGTGGCAGCAGTGGCAGTAGCAATGGGTATAGCAGTAGCAGCAATAGTAGTATTTATAGTAGTAGTAGTAGTAGTAGACATAGTAGTAATTGTAGTAGTAGTAGTCATAGCAATTTAGTACAAGTAGTAATAGTGGTAGTCATAGTAGTAGTAGAAATAGGTGTAGTAGAAGTAGTAGCAGTAGTAGCAATAGTATTAGTAGTAGTAGTAGTAGTAGTAGTAGTAGCGGTAATTGTAGTAATAGTAATAGAAGCAATAATAGGAGTAGTAGTGGTGGAAATTGGAGTAATAGTGGTAATAGTATTAGCAAAAATAGTAGCAGTGGTAGTGGTAGTAGTGGTAGCCATAACAATAGTAGTAGTAATAGTAGTAGTAGAAGCAACAGAAGTTGTAGTAGTAGTAGATATGGAAGTTGTTGTAGTAGTAGTAGTACTACCAGTAGTAGTAGTAGTAGAAGTAGTAGTTGTAGTAGTAATTTAAGTAGTAGTATTACTACTAGTACTACTGGTACAAGTTGTAGCACCAACAGTAGTAGTAGTCGTTGTAGTAGTAGTGGTAGTAGAAGTAGTAGAAGTGCTAGCAGGTGAAGTATTTGTAGTAGTAGCAGTAGTACCAATAGTAGCAGAAGTTGTTGATATCATTTTTCTTGTTGTTGAAGTAGTAATAGTACTAGGAGTTGTACTAGTGTTAGTAGTACTAATAGCAGTAGAAATAGTAGTACAAATAGTATTAGTATTAGCAATAGTAGCAGTAGTAGATGCAATAGCAGTAGTGGTTGTAGTAATAGAAGTAGTAATAGAAGTAGTAGCAGTTGGGGTAGTAGTACTATTAGCTATAGTAGTAGCAGTAGTAGTAGAAGCAGGAGTAGGAGTAGGAGAAGAAGTTCTAGTAGGAATTAATAGTGGAAGGAGTAGGTGTAGGAGGAGAAGTAGTAGTAGGAACAGTAGTAGTATTAGTAGTAGTAGTAGCAGAAGTGGTAGTAGTAGGAGTAGTAGTAGAAGTAGAAGTAGGAGTAGTAGTAGAAGTAGAAGTAGTGTTTCTAGCAGTAGTAGCAGAAGTAATAGTAGGAGTAGTAGTCGCAGCAACAGTAGTAGTTGTAGTAGCAGTAGAAGTAGTAATAGTTGTAGTAGTTGCAGCAGCAGAATTACTACTACTAATCCTACACCTACTTGTGCTACTATTACTACTACTCCTATTCCTACTATTACTATTGCGAATTGTCCTACCCCTACTACTACTACTACTACCACTTCTACTGCTATTGCTACTATTATTACAATTTCTACACCTATTCCTGCTCTTCCTACTACTACTACTAGTCCTGCTCCTACTACAGATACCCCTAATCCTATTATTATAGCTGCAGCTTCTACAACTTCTACTACTGATGCTGCTGCATTTGTTACTTCTACTTCTGCTGCTACTACTGCTTATATGAGTTATACTACTACTACTAGTAGTCTTAGTACTACTTGTCTTACTACAACTTCCGCTACTACTACTACTACTACTACTACTATAACTGCTGTTACTACTGTTATTAATCCAATTGCTACTACTATTCCTATTACTACGAACATTATTACTACTCCACTATTTCTACTACTATGACTAATAATACTAGTACAACTACAACTACTACTATGACTACTGCTCCGACTGTTGCTACTACTACTACTACTGCTATGACTACTACTATTACTATTTCAACTACTACTACTATGACTACTACTACTACTACTACTTCTAATACTACTAACAATTCTACTACTATTTCTGCAACTGCAGCCACTGCTACTACTACTACTACAACAACTACTACTAGTACGACTACATTTACTACTACTACTACTAAAACTACTACTGCTACAACTAGTACAACAATAATTACTACTGCTATTACTGCTACTACTACAACTAATGCTACTAGTACAATTATTACTACCACTAGTATTGCTACCAATGCTATTACTACTACTACTACTACTACCACTACTACTACTACTACTACTACTACTATTACTACTACTACTACTACTACTATTACTACTACTACTACAACTACTACTATAACTCCTTCGACTATAACTGCTACTATTACTACTACTGCTACTACGACTCGTACTAGTACTACTACTATTGCTACCACTACTACACCTAATTAAGTTGTTACTACTCCTATAACAACTACTACCGCTACTACTGCTACTATTGCAACTGCTGCTGCTGCTGCTGCTGCTACCGCTACTATTACTGCTGCCGCTACAACTTCTGCTGCTACTACCAAATCAACAACTACTACTATTGCTACTAATACTACATTTGATACTACTACCACTGCGACAACTGCTACAATTGTTGCTTCTACTTCTACAACTGCTACTACTATTACTACTACTACAGCTACTGCTGTTACTGCTATTACTACGACCATTTCTACATGTACTGCTACTACTATTGCGGCTGCTGCTACAACTGCTATGACAGCTACTACTGCTACTACTGCTAAGATGCTACAACTATGACTACTAGTAGTATTGCTACTAATGCTACTGCTGCTACTACTATTAACTCTATTACTATTAGTATGACTACTACTACTACTACTACTACTACTGTTACTACAACTTCTACTATTATTGTCGCTACTACTGGTTTTACTACTACTGCTACTACTACTACTACTAGTCCTACTACTACCACTACTATAATTACTCCGACTACAACTACTACTATAACAACAACTACTACTACTACTTCTGCAACTACAACAACTAGAACTGCGATTTCTACTACTACTGCTACAGCTTCAAATACAACATCTCCTTTTACAACTTCTGCTACTACTACGGTTGCCACAAGTACCACTACCACTGCTGCTAGTACTACTACTGCTACTAATACTACGACCTCTACCACTTCTACTACTACTACTACCACTAATAATACAACTACCACTACTTTTGCAACTATTGCAACTACTACTACTACTACTACTACTACTACTACAACAACAACTATAACTACAACAACAACAACTACTACTACTATTTCTACTACTGCAACTACTGCAATTGTGACTTCTACTGCTACTACTACTATAACAAGTACTACTTCTATTGCTAATACTAGTTCTACAACTACTACAACTGCTTCAAACACAACTCCTTTTACAACTTCTGCTAGAACTACTGCAACTACTAGTATCACTACTACTGCTTCTAATACTACTACTGCTATTAATAACACGACTACTATGACTGCAACAGCTACTACTACTACTTCTACTAATACTACTTCTACTACTACTACTTCAACTCCTACTATGGCTACTACTACTACTGCAACTACTACTACAACTATTGCTGCTACTACTACTACTTCTCCTACTTCAACTACTACTACTAATACAACTTCCAAAACTACTACTACTGCTGCTGCTACTGCTACTATGACTATTACTACTACAACTACTACTGCTACTGTTACTACTACTATTGCTACTA
>RXID01021400.1:2639-145928 GCA_005019695.1 Trichopus zeylanicus subsp. travancoricus | reverse complement strand
GAGCAGTAGCAGTCGTAGTAGTTCCAGTAGTAGTAGTAATAACAGTAGCAATAGTAGTAGTAGTAGTAGTATTAATAGTAGTAGTAAAAGTAGAAGTCATAGTAGTAGAAGTAATAATACAAGTAGTAGAAATAATACTACTACTACTAGTAATAGTAGTAGTGGTAGCAGTAGTACTAGTAGTAGCAGTCGGAGCAGTAGTAGTAGTAGTAGTAGTTATTGTAGTAGTTACCATAGTATTAGTAGCGGTAGTAGATGTAGTAGTAGTAGAAGTAGCAATAGTAGCAGTAGTAGACGTAGTTGTACTAATAGTAGTAGTTGTAGTCGTAGTCACAGTAGTGCTAGTTGTAGTCATAGTAGGATAAGGTGTAGTAGTAGTAGTGCTAGTAGTAGTCGTAGTTACAATAATTGTAGTGCTAGTGGTAGTTATAGTAGAAGTCATAGCAACAGTAATAATAGTCATAGTCGGAGGAGTAGTAGTATCAGTTGTAGTAGGAATAGGTGCTGCTGTAGTAATATTTTAAGTAGCAATATTAGTTGTAGTAGTAGTAGCAGTAGTAGCAGTAGTAGTAAGAGTAGTAGTAGTAGTAGCCGTAGCAGCAGCAGTAGTAGGAGCAGTTGTACTAGCAGTAGTAGTAGCAAAAGTAGCAGTAGTTGTACTAGTAGCTGTAGTAGTTGTAACAGTAGCATTAGAAGCCGCAGTAGTAGTACTCATACTAGTAGTAATAATAGTAGTAGTAGTAGTAGTAGTAGTGATAGTAGTAGTAGAAGTCATAATAGTTGTAGTCGAGGTAGTAGTAGTAGTAGTGATAGTAGTAGTAGTAGTATTTGTAGTAGTAGAAGTAGTTGTTGTAGCAATAGTAGTAGTAATCATTATAGTAGTTGCAGCTGTAGTAGTAGTAGTGTTCGTAGCAGTAGTATAGATAGTAACAGTCATAGTAATAGTAGTAGCAGCAGTAGTAGTAGAAATAGTAGTAGCCATAGTAGTAGTATTAGTAGTAGCAGTAATAGTAGCAGGATGAGTACTAGTAGTAGTAGTAGTAGCTGTTGTTGTAGTAGTAGTAGCATTAGTGGTAGGCGTTGTAGTAGTAGTAGCAATAGTAGTAGCAGCCACAGTAGTAGTCGTAGTTATTGTTGTAGTTGAATTAGTAGTTGAATTAGTAGTATTAGTAGTAGCAATAGTAGTAGCAGCCACAGTAGTAGTCGTAGTTGTTGTTGTAGTTGAATTAGAAGTTGAATTAGTAGTATTAGTAGCAGGAATTGGAGTAACAGTAGTAGTAGGAGCAATAGTAGTATTAGTTATTGTTGTTGTAGTAGTAGTTCTAGCAGCTGTAGCAGTAATAGTAGTAGTAGTTTATGTAGCAGTAGTAGTTGTTGTAGTGGTAGTATTAGCAGATATTATACTTGGAATAGTAGTAGGAGTAGCGGTTGGAGTAGGAGCGATAGTAATAGTACTGGTAGTTGTTGTAGTAGTAGCAGTAGTAATACTTATACTAGTAGTTAGAGTAGTAGTAGTAGTAGTCATAATTGGGGTCCTTTTAGCTGTTGTAGTAGTAGTAGTAGTAGTATTGGTAGTAGTAGTAGCTGTAGTAGAAGTAGTTGTAGTAGTAGTAGAAGCCTTAGTAGGTATAGAAGTAGTAATTGTTGGAGTAGTAGTAGTTGCAGTAGAAGTAGTAGTAGTAGTAGTAGTAGGTGTGGTAGAAGTAGTAGAAGTTGTAGTAGTAGTACTTGTAGTAGCAATAGGAGTAGTAGTAGTAGTAGTCATAGTAGTAGTGGTAGTAGTAGTAGTAGCAGCAGCAGCAGCATCAGTAATGGTAGATGTAGTTGTTGCAGCAATAATAGTTGTAGTAGTCACAATAGTAGTAGTAGTGGTAATTATAGTAGTTGTAGTTGTAGTAGTAGTAGCCATAGTAGTAGTGGTGGTTGTAGTAGGAGTAGCAGTTGGAGTAGTAGTAGAAGTAGTAGTATAAGTAATAGCAGTAGTGGAAGTCATAATAGTAGCTGTTGGAGTAGTAGGAGTAGTATTAGTAGTAACAACAACATCATTAGTAGTAGTGCTAGCAGTAGTAGTAGAAGTAGTAGTAGTAGTGGTAGTAGCCAAAGTGGTAATTGTTGTAGTAGTAGTAGCAGTTGTAGCAATAGTAGTAGTAGTCGTTGTAGCTGTAGTTGTACAAGCAAAAGTAGTGATAGTAGTAGCTGTAGTAGCAGCAGCAGTTGTAGTAGCAGTGGTAGTAGCTGCGCTTGTAATAGTACCAGTAGTAGCAGCAACAACAATAGTAGTATTAATAATATTAGTTCATGTAGTAGTCATAGTAGTGGAAGTACTTGTTGTAGTTGTAGTAGTATTAGCAAAATTTGTACTAGTAGTGCTAGTTTTAGTAGCAGTAGTAGATGCAGTAGGAGTAGTTGTAGTGGTAGTAGCAGTAGTAGTATTAGTAGAAGTAGGTGATGCAGTAGGAGTAGTAGTAGTAGTAGTAGCAGTTGCAGCTACTATTGTAGTCATAACCGCAGAAGTGATAGCAATACTACTAGTATTTGTATTAGTAGTAGTAGTAGTAGTAGTAGCAGTAACTGCAACAGCAGCAGTAGTTGCAGTAACTGCAGCAATAGTAGTAGTAGCAACAGTCGTAGTAGCAGTAGTTGTAGCAAAAGTAGCAATAGTAGTAGCAAGAATAGTGGTAGTAGCATCAGAAGTAGTTGTTGTTATAGTTGTAGTAGTAGTAACTGCAGTAGCAGCATTACTAGTAGTAGTAGTAGTGCTAGTTGTAATAGTAGTAGTTGTAGTAATAGTAGTAACAAAATTAGTAGTAGTAGGAGGAGTAGTAGAAGTAGTACTGGTAGCTGCCGCAGTAGTAGCAGTAACAGTAGCGGTACTTGTAGTTACAACAGTTGTAGCAGTAGCAATTGTAGTAGGTGCAGTAGTTGTAGTAGTTGTAGTGGTATTATTAGCCAAAATTATTAGTAAAAAGTAGTAGGAGTAGTAGTAATAGTAGTAATAGTTGTAGTAGCCGCAGTAATGGTCATACTAGTAGTTGGATGAGTAATAGTGGTACTAGTACTTGTAGTAGTAGTAGTAGTAGTAGTAGTAGTAGTAGAAGTTGTAGCCATAGTAGTAGTAGAACTCCTAGTAGGAGTAGTTGTAGTAGAAGTAGGAGTAGTCGTTGTAGCAGTAGCAGTGGAAGTAGGGGTAGTAGCAGGAGAAGGATTAGTAGTAGTAGTAGGAGTAATAGCAGTAGTAGTGCAAGTAGTAGTAGCAATGGTAGCAGGGGTAGCAGTACCAGTAGTTGTAGTAGTGGTAGTTGTCATGGTAGTAGTAGTAGTAGGAGGAGTGGAAGTTGTAGTATTAGTAATAGTCATAGGAATGGTAGTAATAGTAGTAGTAGTAGTAGTATTAGTTGTAGTAGTAGTAGTTGTTGTTGTTGTTGTTGTTGCTTTTGTAGCAGTAGCTGGGGTAGCAGCAGCAGTAGTGGCGGTAGCAGTAGTAATAGTAGAAGGAGCAGTAGGAGTAGTAGCAGCAACAACTGTAGTAATAGTAGGAGTAGCAACAATAGTAGTAGTAGTAGTGGTAGTAGGAATTGGAGGAGAAGTAGGAGTTGGAGTAGGAGTAAGAGTAGTAGCAGCAGGAGTAGTAGTAGTTAGAGTATTAGTAGTAGTAGTTGGAGTAAGTGTAGCAATAGTAGTAGTAGAAGTAGTGGTAGAAGTAGTAGTACAAGTAGTAGTACAAGTAATAGGTGTAGGAGTAGGTGTGGGAGTAGTAGTAGCAGAAGTAGGAGTAGTAAAACTAGTAGTAGTAGTAGTAGTAGTAGTCGTAACTGTTGTTGTAGTAGTAGTAGTAATAGAAGTATTAGCAGTAGTAGTTGTAGTAGCAATAATAGCAGTAGTAGCAACCACTATGGTAGAAGCAGCAGTAACAACAATAGTAGTAGTAGGAGTAGCTGTAGTAATAGTTGTACTAGTAGTAGTAGTACAAGTAGATGTCAGAGTAGTAGTAGCAGTAGTAGTAGCAGGTTCAGAAGTAGGAGTAGAAGCAATTGTAGTGGCAGTAGTAGTAGTTGTTGTTGTATTTGTAGTAGTAATAGTAGTAGTAGTAGCAAAAATAGTATCAGTAGTAATAGTAGTGGTAATAATTATACAACAAAGAGTAGTAACAGTAGTAGTAGTACCAGTAGTAGTCATATTATTACTTGTAGGAGTTGCATTAGTACTAGTAGGATTTGTAGTAGTTGTAGTGCTAGGAGTGGTAGTAGTAGTAGAGCTAATATGTGTATGAGTGGTACTAGGCTTTGAAGTTATAGTAGTAGATGTAGCAGTAGCAGTAGCAGTAGTCGTAGTAGGCATAGTAGCAGTTGTAGTAATAGTGGTAGTACTAGTAATAGTAGTAGTTGTTGTTGTAAGAGTAGTAGTAGCAATAGTTGTAGTAGTGATAGTAATTATAGAAGTAATAGTAGTAACAATTGTAGAAGTAACAGCGGTAGTAGTAGCAGAAATAGTAGAAGTAGTTGTTGAAGTAGTCATAGCAATAGTAGTAGGAGTTGGAGTTGGAGTAGTAGTTGGAGTTCTCTTAATAGTGGCGTTAGGAGAAGTAGTAGTGGTAGTCGTACGAATATGAGTATGAGTAGTACTACTAGTAGTAGTAGTAGTAGTAATAATAATAGTATTAGTAGTAGTAATAGTAGTGGTTGTAGTAGTAGTAGTATAGTAGTAGTAGTAATAAGTGTGGTAGTAGTAGTAATAGTAGTAGGAGTAGTAATAGTAGTAGTAGTAGTAGTAGTGGTAGTAGTTGTACGAGTACTAGTAGCAATAGTAGTAATAATAGTAGTAGTAGTAGCAGCAATAGTATTGATGGTAGAAGTAGTGTTAGCAATAGTCGTTTTAGTAGTAGTAGTGGTGTTAGTAGTAGCAGTTGTCGCAGTAGTAGTTATTGTAGAAGTAGTGGTAGGAGTTGCAGTAGTTGTATAAGTAGTGGTAGTAGCAATAGTGCCAATGGTAATGGTAATCGTAGTAGTAGTTGTAGTTGCAATAGTAGCAGTAATCACAGTAGTAGTAGTCATAGTAGTAGTAGTAGTGGTGGTAGTAGTAGTAGTGGTAATACTAGTAGTAGTGGTTTTAGTAGTAGTAGCAGTAGTAAAAGTAGTAGAAATAGTATTAGTAGTAGCAGTAATAGTAGTATTGGTAGTAGTAGTCATGGCGGTGGTGGTAGGAGCAGCAGCAGTAGTAGTATTAGTAGTAGTAGTAGTAGTAGTAGTGGCAGTAGCAATTGTAGTAGTAGTATTAGTAGTAGTAGTAGTGGCTGTAGTAGTAATAGTAGTAGTTGCAGTAGCAGTAGTAGTCGTAGTTGTAGTAATAATTATACCTGTAGCTGTAGTCGCAATAGTAGTGGTAGAAGTAGAAGTATAAGTAGTAATAGCACTGCTAGTAGTAGTAGTAGTAGTAGTAGTAGTAGTGGTAGTAGTAGCAGTAGTAGAAGGGATAGTAATAGTAATGGTGGTGGTAATAGAAGGAATATTAGTCGAAGTAGCGGAAACAACAACTTCAGCTGCAATAGTAGTACTAGTAGTAGTTGTTCTTGTTGTAGTTGTAGTAGCTGCAGTAGCAATATTGGAAATACTAGTAGAAGTTATAGTAGCAGCAGCAGTAGTGGCAAAAGGAGTAGCAAGAGTAGTACGAGTAGAGATAGTAGCAATAGCAGCAGTAGTAGTAGTTATTGTTGTAGTAGTAGTCGTAGTAGTAATAGTAGTTGTAGTAGTCGTAGTAGTAGTAGTGGAAGTAGTAGTAGTAGTAGCTATAGTAGTAGTAGTTGTAGCAAAAGGAGTTGTAGTAGAGGTAGTAGCAGCAATGCTTGTAGTAGTAGTAGGAGTAGTAGTAGCTTTTGTGGTATTAGAAGTAGGAGGAGTTGCAATATAAGTAGTAGAAGTAGTAGTGGAAGTAGTAGTAGAAGAAGAAGCAGTAATCATCGTAGCCGTAGTAGTAGTAGTCTTACTAGTATTATTTGGAGTAGTAGGTGTAGTATTAGTAGTAACAACAATAGTAGTTGTAGTAGTACTAGTTGTAGTAGTAGAAGTAGTATATTAATAGTACAAGTAGCAGCGGTAGAAGTAGTGTAGTAGTAGTAGTTGTTGTTGTTGTAGTGGTGATAATTATAATAGCAGTAGGCAGTAGTATCAATAGTTTTAGTAGTAGTTGTTGCAGTGCTAGTAGCAAAAGTAGTAGTAGTAGTCGAAGCAGCAGCTGTAGTTGCAGTAATAGTAGCAATAGTTGTAGTAGTGGAAGTACTAGTTGTAGTAGTAGTAGCAGTAGTAATATTAGCAAAAGTGGTAGCATTATTACTAGTTGCAGTAGTAGCAATAGTGCTAATAGTAATAGTAGTAGTAGAAGCAACAGCAGCAGCAGCAGTAGCAGTAATAGTGTGGTATTATTAGTAGCCGCAATTATAGTAGCCATAGTAGTAGTAGTAATAGTAAAGTAGTAGTAGTAGTTGTTGTAGTAGTCGTAGTTGTAGCAGTAGTAGTAGTGACAATAGTAGTCGCAGCAGTAGAAGCATTAGTAGCTTTAGAAGTATTAGTAGTAGCAAAAGTAGCAGTAGTAGTAGCCGTAGTAGCAACAGTAGCTTTAGTAGCAATAGTAGTTGTAGTCGCAATTGTAGCAACAGTAGCTGTCGCAGTAATAGTTGTAATAGTAATAGTATGAGTAGGAGTACTTGTAGTAGTAGCAGTGGAAGTAGTAGTACAGGTAGTAGTAGTAGTAGTTGTTGTAGTAGTAGTAGTAAGAGTAGAAGTAGTTGTAGTTGTAGTTGTAGTTGTAGTTGTTTTAGTAGCAGTTATCATAGCAGTAGTAGTAGTTGGAATAATAGTTATACTAGTAGTTGGAGGATTAGTAGTAGTAGTTGTTGTTGTTATATTAGTAGTAGCAGTAGTAGTAGAAGTAGTCGCTACAACAGTAGCAAAAATAGTAGTAGGAGTAGCAGCAGTAGTAGTAGGAGTAGTAGTAGTAATAGTAGTAGGAGTAGTAGAAGCAGTAGAAGTAGTAGTAGTAGTAGCAGCTGCAATTAGAGTAGTAGCAGTGGTACTAGTACTAGTAGTAGTAGTAGTAGTAGTAGCAGCAGCAGCAGCAGTAGTCGTAGTAGAAGTAGTAGCTGCAGTAATAGTAGTCGAAGTAGTCCCAATTGCAATAATAGTAGTCGCGTCGTCATAGTAATAGTAGTAGTAGTTGTTGTTGTTGTTGTAGTCATCATCGTGGTAGTGGCAGTAGTAGTTGTAGTGGTAGTAGAAGTAGTAATAGTAGTGGTGGTGGTAGAAGTTGTAGTAGTAGTAGGAGTAATAGTAATAGTAGTAGTAGGTGATAGGCATAGTAGTAGTAGTAGCAGCAGTAGTAGTAGTAGTAGCACTAGTAGCATAAATAGTAGCAGTAGTGCTAGTAGGAGGAGGAGGAGTAGTAGTAGTATAAGTAGTAGTAGTAGAAGTAGTAGTAGTAGCAATATAGGTAGTAGTAGTAGTTTCGGTAGTTATAGTAGTAGAAGCAGTAATAGTAGTTGTAGCTGAAGTAGTTGTAGCCATAGTGGTACTAGTTGTTGGAGTAGTAGGAGTAGTATTAGGAGTAACAGTAGCAGCTGTCGTAGTTCTAGTATTAGAAGTAGAAGTAGTAGGAGCAATAGTTGTGGTAGTAACAGTAGTAGCAATGGTAGTGGTGGTAGTAGTAGTAGTAGTTGTTGTTGTTGTACTACTTGTGGTAGTAGTAGTAGCAGTAGCTACAGTACTAGTGGCAAAAGTAGTAGAAGTAGCAAATAGTAGTAGCAGTAGCAGCTACAGTAGCAGTATTAGTAGGAGGGATAGTTGGGGTGGGAGTAGGAGTAGTTGTCATAGTAGTAGTTGTAATAGTAGTTGGAGTATTAGTAGTCGAAGTTGGATTAGAAGTAGGAGTTGGAGTAAGTGTAGTAGTAGTAGTAGAAGTAGGAGTGGAAGTAGTGGGAGTAGGAGTCAGTGTTGGAGTAGTAGTAGCAGAAGTAGGAGTATAACTAGTAGTAGTTATTGTTGTTGTTGTTGTTGTCACAGTGTTACTGATAGAAGCATTAGCAGTAATAGTAGTAGTAGCAGCAGCACTAGCAGGAGCAACAGCAGTAGCATAGTAATAGTTGTAGCAACAATAGTAATAGTAGTAGTTATTGTTGTAGTAGTCAGAGTAGTAGTAGTAGTAGTTGGAGTCAAAGTAGCAATAGTAGTCGCACTATATTAGCAGTAGTAATAGTATTGTTTGTAATTATACTAGTAACAATAGTAATAGTAGTAGTAGCAGTAGTAATAGTAGTAGCAAAAGTAGTAGCAGTAGTAATAGTAATGGTAGTAATTACACAAGTAACAGTAGTAACAGTTGTAGTAGTACCAATATTAATAGGAGAAAAAATAGTAGTAGTAGTTATTGTAGAAGTCATAGTAGTAGTACTAGGAGTTGGATAGCAGCAGTAGTAGCAGTTGTAGCAGTAGAAGTGCTTGGAGTAGTAGTAGTAGCAGTAGTATGAATATGATTATCAGTGGTACTTGGAATTTTAGTAGTAGAGTAGTAGTAGCATTAGTTGTAGTAGGCATAGTTGCAGTTGGAGTAATAGTTGTAGTAGGCGTAATAGTAGTACTAGTAGTAGTAGTAGAAATACTATTAGTAGTAGTAATAGTAGTAAAGCAGTAGTAGTGGTGGTAGTAGTAGCAGCAGCAGTAACTTTAGCAGTAGAAGTGGTGTTAGTAATAGTCATAGTAGTAGTAGTGGTAGTAGTGTTAATAGAAGCAGTATTAACAGTAGTAGTTGTAGAAGCAGTGGAAGTAGTAGTAGTAGTAGTAGCAGCAGCAGCAGTTGTGGTAGTAGTAGTAGTAGTAGCAGTTGCAATAGTAGTGGCAGCAGTAGTAGTAGTTCCAGTGGTAGCAGTAATTACCGTAGCAGCAGTAGTAGTAGTGTTAGTAGTATTAGTAGTAGTAGTAAAAGTAGTATTAGTAGTAGTAGTAGTAGTAGTAAAAGTAGTAGAAATAGCACTAGTAGTAGTAGTAGCCTGAGCAGTAGGAGTAGTAGCAGTAGTTGTAGTAGAAGCAGTAGTCCACAAAGTAGCGGTAGCAGCAATAGTAGTAGTAGTTATAGTCGTAGGTGTAGTAACCGTAGTGGTAGTAGTAGTAGTTGTTGTTGTTGTAGGAGTAGCAGAAGCAGTAGTAGTAGTAGCAGTAGTAGTAATAATAACAGTAATAGTACTAGTTGTAATAGTAGTGGTAGTAGCAATAGAAGTAGTTGTAGTTGTGGTAGTAGCAGTAGTACCAATAGTAGTAGCAGTAGCTATAGTAATAGTAGTAGTAGTAGTTTGTGTAGCAATAGTAGCAGTAGTAGCAATAGTAGTAGTAAAAGTATGAGTAGTAGCATTTGTCACAGCTGTAGTAGTAGTAGTGGAAGTACTAGTAGTAGTAGTAGTAGTAGTAGAAGAACAAGTAATAGTGGTTGTGGTAGTACTAGTAGTAGTACTAGTATAGGTAATAGTAGTTGTGCCAGTTGCAGTAGTAGTCGAAGCCTTAGTCGTAGTAGTAGCTGCAGCAGCAGTAGTTGTAGTAGTAACAGTAGCAATAGTAGTACTAGCAGAAATAGCAATAACTGCAATAGCAATAGTAGTTGTTGTAGTAGAAGTAGTAGTAATAGTAGTTGCTGTAGCAGTAGTGGTAGTAAGAATAGTAGCAGTAGGAGTAGTAGTGGTAGTAGTAGTAGTAGTAGTTGTAGAAGTAGTAGCAGAAGTTGTAGCAGTAGTAGTAGCACTAGGAGGAGAAGTAGTAGTAGTTGTAGTAGAGGTGGTGGTAGTAGTAGTAGTACCCATAGTAGCAGTTGTAGGAGTAGTAGTAGTAGTAGGGTGAGTATAGTAGTAGTTTTAGCAGCAGTAGTGGTAATAGTAGAGGAAGTAGTAGTTGTAGTAGCAATATTAGATGTAGCACTAGTTGCAGTAGAAGCTCCAGTAGTAGTAATAGTAGTAATAGTAGTAGCAGTAGATGTAGTTGTTGTAGTAGTAGTACTTGTAGCAGTATGACATGTAGTAGTTGTCAGAGTAGTGGTAGTAGCAGGACTAGTAGTCGTAGAAGCAGGAGGAGTAGCCACAGTAGTAGTAGTAGTAGTAGTAGTAGTAGTAGTAGTAGTAGTAGTAGTAGTAGTAGTAGTAGTAGTAGTAGTAGTAGTAGTAGTAGTAGTAGCAGTAGTGTTGTAGTAACAGCAGTAGCAGCAGTAGCTGTAGGAGTAGCAAAAGTAGTAGTAGTAGTTGTAGTAGTAGTAGTATTAGAAGCAGGAATTGGAGTTGTTCTAGTAGTAGTTGCCATAGTAGTATTAATAGTTATAGTCGTTGTTGTAGTTCCAACAGCAACAGTAGCACTTGTAGCAGTGGTTGTTGATGTAGTAGTAGTAGTTGTTGCAGTAGTTGTAGTATTAGCTGAAATTGTAGTAGGAATAATAGTAGTAGTAGTAGTAGTAGTAGTAGTAGTAGTAGTAGTAGTAGCAATAGTAGTAGTAGTAGTAGTGGTAGTCGTAGTAGCAACAATAGTAGTAGTAGAAGTAGTAGAAGTTGTAGTAGCAGTAATAGTCATATTACTAGTTGGGTGGGTAGTAGTAGTAGTAGTTGTTGTTGTTATAGTAGTAGTAGTAGTAGTAATAGAATTAGTGGTCGTAGTAGTTGTAAAAGTAGTAGTAGGAGTTCTAGAAGTAGTAGTAGTAGTAGTACGTGTCGTAGTAGCAGTTGAAGCAGTAGTAGTAGTAGTAGTTGTTGTTGTTGTTGTAGCAATAGAAGTATTACTAGAAGGAGTAGTAGAAATAATAGTAGTTGTAGTAGTCATAGTAGTCATAGTAATAGTAGTAGTAGCAGTAGCAGCAGTAGTAGTAGTAGTCGTAGTAGTAGTAGTAGTAGTGGTAGTTTTAGTAGTAGTAGTAGCAGTAGAAGTAGTAGTATTAGAAGTAGGAGTCGTAGTAGTAGTAGTAGTGGTAGTAGTAGTAATAGTTATGGTTGTCATGTAGTAGTAGATGAAGTAGTTGTTATAATAGAGGGAGTAGTAGTTGTAGTCGTCATAGTAGTAGAAGTAGTAATAACGATAGTTATAGTAGTAGCAGGAGTAGTAGTAGTTCTTATTGTAGCAAATGTTGTAGTAGTGTAGCAGCAGCAACAGTAGTTCTAGTTGTGGAGGTTGTAGTAGCAGTAGTAGTCACAGTAGTAAAAGTAGTAGTACTCGTAGTAGTGGTAGTAGCTGGAGTAGCAGTAATGGAAGCTATAGTTGCAGTAGTTGTAGTAATAGTAGTAGAAGTAGTAATAGTCATAGTAGTAGTAGTAGCATGAGTAGTGGAAGTAGAGCTAGTAGTAGTAGCAACAACAACAACAACAACAATAGTAGGAATAGTCATAGTAGTAGTATTTGGAGCAAGAATAGGAGAAGTAGTAGTCGAAGTAGGAGCAATAGTAGTAGTTGTTGCAGGAGTAGCAGCAGCAGCAGTAGTAGTAGTAGTAGTTGTTGTTGTTGTTGTAGTAGTAGTAGTACTAGCAGAAGTTGTAGCAAGAATAGTTGTAGTAGTTGTAGTTGGAGTAGGTGTAGTAGTAATAATAGTAGCAGTAGTGGCCGTAGTAGTAGTTGCATTAATCGTAGTCCTAGTATTTGCAGGAGTAGTAGTAGTAATAGTAGTAGTTGTTGTTGCAGTTGTAGAAGTAGTTATGGCAGTAGTAGTAGTTGTTGTTGTTATTCTAGTAGTAGCAGCTGTTGTAGTAGTAGTAGAAGTAGCAGTAGGAATAGTAGTAGTAGCAGTAGGAGTACTACTAGCAGCAGTAAGAATAGTAGTAGTAGTAAAAGTTGTAGTAGTAGCAGTAGAAGTAGTTGTAGTAGTAGTTGTAGTAGCAGCAACAACAACAACAACAACAATAGTAGCAGTTGTAGTAGTAGGAGGAGGAGTAGTAGTAGTAGCAGTAGCAATAGGAGTAGTAGTTGTAGTATTAGCAGAAGTAGTAGTAGCAGTGATAGTTTTTATAGTAACAGTAGTAGTTGTAGTAGTAGTAGTAGTAAGAATAACAATACTAGTAGCAGTAGTAGTCATTGTTGTAGTAGTTGTAGTAGTAGTAGTAGTATTAGGAGTAGCGGTAGTAGGAGGAGTTGTAGTAGTAACAGTAGCAATAGCAGTAGTTGTTGTAGAAGTATATGTAGTAGGAGGAGTAGTAGTAGGAGGAGGAAGAGGAGGAGTTGTTGCTGGTATAGTAGCAGTAATATTAGTAGTAATAGTAGTAGCAGTAGCAGCAAAAGTATGTGTAGCAGTAGCAGCAATACTAATAGTAGCAGTTCTAGAAGTGGGAGTAACAGTAGTAATAATAACCATAGTAGGAGGAGGGGAAGTAGGAGTAGTAGTAGCAGTAGGAGGAGTAGTTGTAACAATAGCAATAGCAGTAGTTGTAGTAGAAGTAGAAGTAGTAGGAGGAGTAGTAGTAGTAGTAATAGTAGGAGGAGTAGTACTAGTAGTAGGAGTAGCAGAAGTAGTAATAGTAGTACAAGCCAAAGTTGTAGGAGCAGCTATAGAAGTTGTAGGAGTAGCAATAGCATTAGTAATAGTAGGAGGAGGAGTAGTAGTAGGCACAGTAGTTGTGGCAGTAGTAATAGTAGTGGTAACAATAGCAGTGGTAGTAGTAGTAGCAGTAGTAGTAGGAGTTGTAGTAGTAATGGTAGTAGCAGCCGTAGTAGCAGTAGTAGTAGTCGTAGAAACAATAATAGTAGTAGCAGCAGCAGCAGAAGTAGTAGTTGGACGAGTAGTAGTTATTATTGTTGTTGTAGTAGTACTTGTTATTGTAGTTGGAGGAGTAGCAGTAGCAATAGCATTTATAGTAGTAGGAATCGCAGTAGCAGTAGTAGCAGTAGGAGTAATACTAATAATAGTAGTAGTAGGAGTAGCAACAACAGTAGTAAGAGTAGCAGTATCAGTTGTAGTAGTAGCAGTAGCAGTGGCGGTGGTAGAAGTAGAAGTAGCATTAGTAGGTGTAGTAGTAACTGAAGTTGTAGCAATAGCAGTAGCAGTAGTGCTAGTTCCAGTAGTAATAGTTGCATAATTAGTAGTAGTAGTAGTAGTAGTTATTGTAATAGATGTAGCAATAGCAGGAGTGGCAGTAGTATTAGTTCTAGTAATAATAGTAGTAGAAGTAGTAGCCATAGTACTAGTAGTTGTAGTGATAGTGGTAGTAGTAGTACTAGTAGTAATAGTAGTAGTTGTGGTACAAGCAATAGTAGCAACAGTAGTAGATGTAGTAATAGCAATTGTTGTAGTAAAAGTAGCAGAAGTAGTAGTGGTGGTTGTATTAGTAGTAGTAGCAACCGCAACAGTAGTAGTAGACGTAATAGTAGTAATAGTCGTTATAATATTAGTAGCAGTAATAAGAGTAGTAGCAGTTGTTGTTGTAGTAATAGTAGTAGTAGTAGTACGAGTAGTACTATTAGTAGTAGTAGCTGAAGTAGTAGTAGTATGAGTACTAGAAGTAGTAGTAATACTAGCAGTTGTAGTATTAGCAGCAGCAATAGTAGTAGTAGAAATAGTTGTTGTTGTTGTTATTTTAGTAGTAGTTGTTATAGTGCTAGTAGTAGGAGTAATAGTAATGTAAGTAATAAAAGTTGTAATAGATGTAGTAGTAGTTGTTGTTATTGTTGTTGTACTCGCAGTAGTAGCAGTAGCAGCAACAGTAGTAGGAGAATTAATAGGAGTAGTAGAAGTAGTAGCAGTAGTAGAAGCAGTAGCAGTAACAACAGTAGTAGTAGTAGTAGTCATAGTAGTAGAACGAGTATTAGTAGAATTAGTAGAATTAGTAGTAGTAGTAGTGGTAGAACTTTTAGCAGTTGTCGTAGTAGTAGTAGTAGTAGTGATCGTAATAGTAGTCGTAGTTGTTATTGTGGCAGTAGTAATAGTAGCAGTAGTTGTAGCTAGAGTAGTATTAGTTGTCGGAGTAGTAGTAGGAGTAGCGGAAAAACTAGTAGTAGAAGTAGTTGCAATAGTGGTACTAATAGTAGTAGTTCTAGCGGCAGTTATAGTAGGAGTAGTAGTCGTAGTAGTAGTAGTAGAAGTAGTAGTAACAATAGCAATAGCAGTTGTAATAGTAGTTGTAGTAGTTGTAAAAGTATTAGTAGAAGAAGTAGTTGAAATCGTGGTAGCAATAGTGGTATTAGTAGTAGTAGTAATAGTAGTCATAGTAGTAGTAGTAGTAGTAATAGTAGTAGTTGAACAAATGGTAATAATAGTAGTAGTACTAGTAGTAGTTATAGTAGGAGTACTAGGAGTGTTAGTAGTAGTAGTAATATTAGTAGTAGCATTAGTAGTAATAGTAGTAGTAGTAGAAATAGTGGTAGTAGCAGTAGTAGTAGAATTATCAGTAGTAGTAGTGGTAGTAGTACTAGTAGTAGCAGTGGTAGTACTAGTAATAGTAGTAGCAATTATAGTGGTAGTAGCAGCCGTAGCATAGTACTACTAGTAGTCATAGTCGTTGCAGCAGTTGTAGCATAGTACTAGTAGTAGTCATAGTCGTAGCAGTTGTTGTTCTTGTTGTATTTGCAATAGTCATAGTAGTAGTATTTGTAGTAGTAGTTGTTGTAGTAGTATTTGTTGTAGTAGGAGTAGTATTAGAAGTAGGAGTAGTAGTAGAAGTAGAAGTAGAAGCAGAGGAAAAAGCAACTGTAGAAGCAGTAGCAATAGTAGCACTAATAGTAATAGTTGTAGCGGGAGTAGTAATGATAGTAGTTGTAGTAGTAGTAGTAGTAGTAGTAGTAGCGATAGTAATCGCAACTGTAATAGTAGTTGTAGTAGTAGTAAAAGTAGTAGTAGAAGAAGTAGTTGTAATAGTAGTAGTTGTTGTTGTTGTAGTAGTAGTACTAGTAGTGGTAGTAGTCATAGTAGCAGCAGTAGTAGTAGTAATAGTAGTAGTTGAAGGAGTTTTAATAGTAGTAGTATTAATAGTAGTAGCTGTAGTAAGAGTACTACGAGCACTAGTAGTAGTAGTAATATTAGTAGTAGCACAAGTAGTAATAGTAGTAGTAGTAGAAGTAGCAGTAGTAGTAGTAATAGTAGTGGTATGAGTAGTAGAAGTAGCAGCACTAGTAGTAATAGTAGTAGTAGTTGTAGTAGTAGTAACGGTGGTAGTAGTTCTAGTAATAGTAGTAGCAGTTGCGGTAGTAGCAGTTGCCGCAACATAGTACTAGTAGTAGTTGTTGTTATTGTTATTGTATTTGCAATACTCATAGTAGTAGTATTTGTAATAGTAGTAGGAGTAGTAATAGTAGTAGTGGTGGTAGTAGTAGTAATAGTAGTAGCATTAGTGGCAGTAGTAGTAGCAGCAGTAGTAGTAGTCATAGTAGTAGTGCTACTAGTAGGAGTAGCAATAGCAGCAGCGGTAGTATTTGTAGTTATAGCTGTAGTGGTGGTAGTAGTAGTAGAAGTAGTTGTAATAGCAGCAGAAGTACTTGGAGTAGTAGTAACATTAGTACTTGTAGAAGTAGTAATATTTGTAGTAGTAGAAGTAGCAGTAGCAATAGCAGTAGTCGTAGTAGCAGTAGTTGTAGTAGTACTAGTAATAGTAGTAGTTGTTGCAGTAGTAGCGGCAGCTGTAGCATAGTACTAGTAGTAGTGGATGTTGCTATTGTTGATGTTATTATATTTGTTGTAGACATTGTAGTAGTGTTAGTAGTAGTAGTAGTTGAAGAAGAAAAAGAAGTACAAGAAGCAGAAGAAGAAGAAGAAGAAGAAGAAGAAGTAGAAGAAGAAGAAGTAGTAGTGGTAGTAGTAGTAGTAGTTGTTGTTGTTGTAGTAGTAATAGTAATGGTATCAGTTGAAGAAGTTGTGGTGGTAGTAGTAGTAATAGTAGTTGTTGTAGTATGAGTACTAGTAGTAGTGGTGGTAATAATATTAGTAGTAGTAGTAGAAGTGGTGACAGTAGTGGCAGTAGAACTTGCAAAACTAGTAATAGTAGTAGTAGTATAAGTAGCAGCAGCAGTAGTAGTAGTACTAGTTATACAAGTAGGAGTAGTAGCTGTTGCAGTAGCAGCAGGAGCCTAGCACTAGCAGTAGTTGTAGTTATTGTTGTTGTTGTTGTCATATTTATAGTGGTTGTTGTAGTAGTATTAGTTGTAGTAGTCATAGCAGAAGTAGTAGTAGTTGTAGCAGCAGTAGCAGTAGTAGAAGCAGGAGCTGTAGTAATAGTAGTAGCAGTAGTAGTAGTTGTAGTAGTATTAGTAGTTATAGTAGTAGTGCCAGTTGCAGCAGCAGAACTAGTAGTAGTAGTCGAAATAGTAATAGTACCAGTAGTAGTGGTAGTAGTTGTAGTAGTAGTAGTGGTAGTTGTACTACTAGTTGTGGTAGTAGCGGTAGTAGTTTTAGTTGTAGTAGTAGTGTAGTAGTCGGAGCAATAGTAGTAATAGTAGCGATAGTAATAGTAGTTGTAGTAGAGGTAGTAGAAGACGTAGTAGTAGTAGCAATAGTAGTAGTAGTAGTGGTAGCAGAAGTAGTAGTAGTAGCAGTTGAAGTAGTAGTATTAATAGTAGTAGTAGCAGCAGAAGTAGCAGTAGTAGTAGTAGCAGTAGTGGTAATTGTAGTAGCCACAGTGGTACTAACAGTAATAGTTGTAGTAGTAGCTGTAGTAGTAGTACTAGTTGTACTAGTTGTAGTTGTTGTTATAGTAGTAGCAGTAGCGGTAGCAGTAGCAATAGCAGTAGTAGTAAAAGCAGCAATAGTTGTAGAAGTAGTAGCCAAAGTAGTAGTAGTCTTAATTGCTGTAGTAGCAATAGTAGTAGTTGTAGTGGTAGTGTAGTTGCTGAAGCTATAGTTGTTGTGGTTGAGGTAGTAGTAGTAGTAGTTGTAGCCGTAGTTGTAGTAGTAGTAGAAGTAGTTGTAGCACCACTAGAAGTTCTTGTAGTAGTAGTGGTAGTAGCAGCAGCAGTAGTCGTACTAGTCATAGTAGTAGAAGTAGCTGGAATAGTTGTAGTAGCAGTAGTATTTGTTGTTATTGCAGTAGTAGCATGAGTAGTAGTAGTTGTAGTAGTAGCAATAGTAGCAGTGGCAATATCACTCCTAATACTACTGTTATTACTATTACAACTACAATTACTACTACTACTACTACTACTACTACTACTACTACTACTATTACTACTACTGTTGCTCCTACAACTACTATGACTACTACTACTACTACTACTACTACTACTACTATTACTACTACTACTACTACTACTACTGCAACTACTACTACTCCGGTTGCTGCTGCTATAACAACTACTCCTATTGCTACTATTACTACAACTACTATTACAACTACAAGAACAACAACTACTGCTACGGATACTATTACTACTACTAATACTACTCTACTACTACAACTACTACTACTCCCAGTGCTACACGTAACTTCCACTACTACTCCTACTACTATAATTACTGCTACCGTTGCTGATACTACTACTACTACTATTACTACTATTATTACCACTACTTCTACTACTATAAACACTTCTAGCACTACTACTACTTCTGCTATTAATACTGTTACTACTACTACTATGACTATAACTACCACTACTACTATTACTACTACTCCTACTACTATTATTACTGCTACTACTACTAATACTACAACTAATCCTAATACTCCTACCACTACTGCTACTAGTACTACTATTGATGATATTACTACTACTACTACCAGTCTTAACACTCCTCCTGCTACTAGTACTAATACTGTTGATGCTATTACTACTGCTACTACTGCGACTACTACTACTACTACAATTAATACTACTATTACTACAACAACAACAACAACTACTACTATTAATACTATTACTACTACTACTACGACTACTACTACAACAATAACAACTACTACTACTATTGCTACTACTACTACTACTACTAGTACTACAACAATAACAACAACAACTACTACTACTACTACAACTACTACTCCTACTATTGCTACTACTAGTGCTGTTGCTGCTACTACTGCTACTACTACTACTCCTGCTACTACTTCTAGTTCTACTATTACTACTACTATAGCTACTACTTCTATTTCTACTCCTACTACTACTACTCCTCCTCCTCCTCCTGCTACTACTACTACTACTACCATTGCTCCTACTACTACCCCTAATCCTACACCAACTCCTATCATAACTATTACTACTAGCACTTATACTACTCCAACAACTACTTGTACTGCTACTACTACATCTACTACTACAACTACTTCTAATACTACTACTACTTTTACTACTGCTACGAGTACTGCTACAACCCGTACTACCACTACAGGTACTACTACTACTACTACTTGTACTTCTACTAGAATAACTACCAATACAACTACTAATGCTACTGCTACTTTTCCTTCAGCTACTAGTACTATTACTACTACTACTATTGTTGCTGCTACAAGTACTTATACTACCACCACTAATGTTGCGACTACTTCTACTGCTGCTGCTGTTGCAGCTGCAACTCCCACTACTACTACTACTACTACTCCTACTTCTATTGCTATGACTACTGCTGCTGCTACTACTACTACTACTAGTACTTCTACTACAACTACTACTAGTACTTCAGTTACTACTACTACTATTACCACTACATCTGCTGCTGCAGCTACAGCTGCTACTACTACTACTACTACTACTAGTACTATTACTATTGCTACTGCTATTACTACAAATACTACTACACCTATTACTACAAATACTACTACTGCTACTACTACTACTACTACTACTACTACTACTTCTACTACTACTGCTATTGCTACTATTACAACTACAGCTACTACTACACCTACTACTACTACTACTATAACAACTATAGCTACTACTCTTGCTATTGCGATTGCTATTGTTGCTACTGCAGATATACTACAACCACTATTGTAATTGCCATTATTGCTAGTACTTCTACTGCTATTACTACTACTGCTACTACTACTTCTTTTGCTACTCGTACTACTCCAACTACTACTCCTACTACTGCTATTACTCCCGCTACTGCTTCTACTACTGCCTCTACTCATACACCTACGCCCATTACTAATACAACTACTACAATTACCACTACAATGACTACTATTTGTATTACAATTATACACCTAGTATTACAATTATTTCTACAATGACTACTACCAGTACAACACTACAACTACTATTGCTGCTACTATTTCTGCTACAACTACGACTCCTCCTACTATGGTTATTACTAATACTACTTCGGCTACTACTACTACTGCTACTCCTACTAATACTAAAGTTGCAACTACTACTTTTAGAACTACTACTATTACTACTACTACTACTACTTCTCCTACTATTGGTGTTGTTATTACTTCTGCTACGACGGCTACGACTGCTACAAATGCCGCTACTACCACTATAGCTACTATTGCTACTACTACAACAAGTACTATGACTACTACAATAGCTACTACTACAACTACTACTACGGCTGCCACTATTACTACCACTTCTATAGCTTCTCCTACTACTACTACTAGTACTACTACTACTACTACTTCTACTGGTACTAATAATACTACTAATACTTCTGCGACTATTGCGACTACTGCTACTTCTGCTGCTGCTTCTATTGCTACTGCTACTACAACTACTGCTACAACTCCCACCGCTACTAAAACCACTACTGCAACTGCTGCTACTTCTACTACTACTCCTACTGCCACTACTCTAACTACTACTACTACTACTCCTACTGCTACTACAACAACTACTATTGCTATAAATACTACTACAACTAATACTTCTACTATAACACTATTATTACTAATACAACTACTACTAATACTAATACTACTAATACTGCTAGAAATACTACGACTACTACTACTTTTCCTACTACTATTGCAACTATTACTTTTGCTACTACTATTACTTCTAATACTGCAACTACTACTATGAGAACTACTGCTGCTAATGACACTACCGCTAATACTACTGCTGCTACAACAACTACCACTACTACTACGACTACTATTATTGCTACAATGGCTACTGTTATTGCAGCTACTACAGCTACTATGACTGCCGTTACCGCTACCACAGCTACTACAGCTACTACTACTACTACGACTACTTCTGTTCCTAATACAACACCAACTAACACTCCTTCTGCTGCATCAATTTTTACCACAACTCCTACTTCTCCTCCTAGTACTACTTCTACAATAACTACTACCACTAGTACTGCTATTACTACTACTACTCCTTCGACCGCTACTAGTACTACTATTACTCCTCTTACTACTACCACTACTGCATTACTAATACTACTACTACTACTACTACTACTATTACTACTACTACTACTACTACTACAACTATTATCACTACCACTTCTTCTTCTGCTACTTCTACTATTACGAATACTGCTACTACTACTACTAAGGATACTACTACAACTAATGCTACTACTACTACTACTTTGACTACGACTACTACTACTACTACTGTTGCTGCTACTAGTACTACTACTACTACTACTACTACTACTACTACAACAATAACTACTACTACTATTACTACAACTAGTACTCCAACTGCTATTATTACTATGACTACCCCTACTACTAGTACTACTACTGCTACTACTACTACTACTACTAATACTTCTCCCTCTATTTTTGCTACTACTACTGCTTCTCCTACTAATATTACTGTTGCTACAACTATTACTGCTACTACTAGTGGTAGTGCTACAACTATTACTAATTCAACTACTACTACTCCTGCTAATACTACTGCTTCCACAACTACTAACGCTACTACTATTACTAATTCTACTACTACTGTTGCTACTGCTGCTACTGCCACTACTAATACTACTCCTTCTGCTATTACTATTACTACCCCTACAACTAGTTCTACTTGTACTACTATTAGTACTATTACCAATGCTATTAGTAGTACTACGACTACTGCTACTGCTAATGCTACTACTGTTGCTACTACTACTACTATAACTGATACTACAACTACTACTTCATCTCGAGTACTACTACAACAACAACTGCTCCAACTGTTACTACCACTGCAAATAACTCTACTATGACTTACCCTACTACTATTGCTACTACTAGTGTTGTTGCTGCTGCTACTGCTACTATGACTACTATTGCTATTATCGCTACTACTGCTACCACTGTTATGACTAGTACTACTAGCCCTGCTGCCACTTTTGCTATTGCTATTACTACTACTTCTAATACTATTACAAGTACTACCCCTACAACTACTACTATTACTACTTCTACTACTACTACTATTACTAATTCTGCAACAACTACATTTACTACTACTATGACTACTTCTGTTGTTGCTGCTGCTCCTACTACAACTACTACTACTTCTCCTACTTCTACCACTACTGCTACCATTACAACTGCTACTACCGCTCCTACTACCACTGCCACAATTGCAACAATAACTACTACTGCTGCTACTACTACTAATACTACTACTGCGGCTCGTAATACAACTACAACAAATACTACTACAACTACTACTGCTACTACTACTAATACCACTACTCCTCCTACTAGTATAACAATTGCTATTATTTCCTCTACTCCAATGCCTACTATTACAACAATTACTCCTGCTACTACTGCTATAAGTACTATTATTTCTGCTAATGATACAACGACTGCTACTGCTTCTGCTACCACTTCTACTACTACAACTACAACTGTTACTCCAACTACTACTGCTACTGCACCTTCTACAACTGATGCTACTACTACTACTACTAATAACTACTCCAACTACTACAACTACTGCTACTACAACTACTACAACTACAACTACTACTATTACTACTACTACCGCTACTACTACAACTACTACTACTCCAACTAGTACTACTTCTACAACCACAACTACTACTACTGATACTCTGACTACGACTTCTATTGCAACTACTTCTATGTCTACCGCTGCCACTGCTACTCCTACTACAACTACTGCTGCTCCTAATATTACTTCCACAACTGCTTCTATTAGTGCCACAACGGCTTTTACTGCTTCTACTACTACTACTATTACTACTACTACTACTACTATTACTACTACAACTACTACTGCTACTATTACTACTACAATTACTACTGCTACTACTACTAATACAACAGCAACTACTACTACTACTTGAATTTTTATTACTACTCCTACTATCTCTGCTACTACAACTACTACAACTGTGACTTTTACTACTACTACTACTACAACTAGTACTACTTCTATTGCTAATACTACTTCTAGAACTACTACTGCTACTGCTTCAAATACAACTTCTCCTTTACTACTTCTGGTACGACTATTGCTACTATGAGTACCACTACCATTGCTTATAGTACTACTACTGATACTAAAAGCACGACTATTATGACTACAACAGCTACTACTAGTACTCCTAATTCTACTACTACTACTTCTGTTACTGCTTATAGTAGTACTACTACTACTTCAATTACTATTACTTCAGCTGCTGCTACTACTACTAATACTACAACTACTACTGCGACTCCTACTACGGCTACTACTACTTCCGCTACTACTACTACTTCTCCTACTTCAACAACTACTACAAATACTTCTGCCACTACTGCTACTGCTGCTATTGCTACTTTGACTATAACTACTACAACAACTACTGCTATTGCTACTACCACTACTACAGCTACTGCTACCACTACTACTGCTAGTACTACTACTACTCCTACTGCTATAACTATTACTTATCCTACTACTACTGCTTCTGTTACTACTATTGTTACTACTAATTTTACTACTACTGCTACTACTGCTACTGCTACAACAACTAATGGTACTGCCACTACTACTGCTACTATGCTAGTACTACTGCTCTGGCTACTACTTCTACTACTCTTACTACTACTACAGCTGCTGCTACTACTACTATTACTATGACTGGTACTACGGCTACGACAACAACTACTATAGCTACTGCTGCTGCTGCTACTACTACTACTACTCTATTGTTGCTGTAACTTCAACCACTACTATTACAACTACTGCTACTCCTACTACTATTACTACTAAAACTACTGCTACTAGTACTACTACTCTTGAAACTACTACTGCTTCTACTACTATCACTACTACCGTCGCTACCACTATTTCTCCTACTCCTAGAACTACTACTACTGCTAATGGCATTACTATTAGTGCCACTAGTACTACGACCCCTATGACTACTATAACAACTATTTCTACTACTGCTAATTCTATTACAACAACTACTACTGCGACAATTAAAACTAATACTACTACTACTACAACTTCTTGTTCTAGTATCACTATTACTACTACTACTACAACATCTGCTACTACCACTGTGACTACAACCAGTACTTCTACTACTCCTGTTGCTACTACTTCTACTACTAGTACTACTACTCCTACTGCTACTACTGCTATAGCTGATATTACAACAACAACAACTACTACTACTACTATAGATGCTACTATTACTACAGTTGCAACTGTTGCTATTGCTAGAACTACAACTCCTATGACTACTACAACTACTACTACTTTTGCTCTACTTCTACTGCTACTACTACTACAACAACAACAACAACTACTAGTAATACAATAGCTACTTCTACTACTACTATTACTACTATTGCTTAGCTAGTACTACTACTAGTACTCCTGCTACTGCAACTACTACAACTACAATTATTTTTACAAACAATACTCCTAATACTACTGTGACTACAACTACTTCCACTTCTACTAATGCAACTTCTACTCCTACTACTACTGCTACAATAACAACTACTACTCCTACTACTACTTTTCCAACTACTACTACTGCGACTACTGCTGCTGTTGCTACAACAACAACAACAACTACTACTATTGCAAATACTCCTCGTACTGTTACTTGTACTACTACTTCTACTACAATTACCACCACTACTACTACTACTAATACTACTACTACTACTTCTGCTACAAATACTACTACTACAACTAATACCACTACAACTAATACTGCTACTACTAATACTACTACTATTACTACTACTACTACTACCACCACCATTTCTACTACTACTGTTGCTATTAGTACTTCTGCTACTACAACTACTGCCACTATTACTTCTACTACTACTAGTACTACTATTCCTACTACTAGTACTTCAATTGCTACTATTAGCACTACTTCTGCGACTACTACTTGTACTTCTTCTACTACTACTAATACTACTACTTCTACAACTGATACAACTACTGCTCCTAGCACTACTACTAATACTGCGGTTACTACTACTGCTGCTACTACTACTGCTGCTGCTGCTAGTGCAACTACTACTGCTACTACGACTTGTACAACTAATACAGCTACTGCTACAACTTCTACAACTTCTGCAACTACAAGAAATACTGCTACTACTACTACTACGACTTCAACTACTACTAGTGCTACTATTACTATTGCTACTGCTGCAGCTACTACTACTACCATAACTACTATAATTACTACTTTCGCTACTCCTCCTCCTACTACTACTTCTATTGTGGCTTCTGCTACTGCTACTACTACTACTGCAACTTTTGCTACTACTACTACTGCTGCTGCTACAACAATTACTATAGTTGTTGCTACTACTACTACAACAACAACTACTACTACTCCAGCTACTACTACTACTACAACAACAACTACGACTACTATTGCTACCATTGCTAGTACTACTACTACTACTACCACTACTACTACTACTCCTACTACTACTACTACTACTACTACTTCTACTACTACTACTATTACTCCTATTGCTACTACTGCTACTACTACTACTAGTACTACCGCTACTACAACTACTACTACTCCTAATAATAGAAATATTACTCATACTACTGCTGCTACTACTACTACAACTACTACTACTCCTAATAACAGAAATACTACTCCTACTACTACTACAACTACTACTACTCCTAATAACAGAAATACTACTCCTACTACTACTCCTACTACTATTGGTGCTATTGCTGCTGTTGCTACTACTACTACTACTGCTTTTGCTACTGATGCTACTATCACTACTGCTACTCCTACTTGTATGACTGCCACTCCTACTACTATAATTGCTACTTCTTCTACTAGTAGTGCCACTACTAATAAAACTACTACAATAATTGCTGCAACTACCACTACCACTGCTACTACTACTCTCACTCCTACTACCACTACTAATAGTAGTAGTCTTACTACTACAACTACCCATAACACTACTAATACTACTGCTATTACTGCTATTATGCTACTACTTTGACTATTGCTCTTAATACTACTACTAGTGCCATTACTACTTCTGCTAAATACCACTACTACTACTGCTACACTAGTATTACTACTACCACTACTAGTACTACTCTCACTCCTACTACTACAACTACTACAACTACTCTTACTGCTACAACTACTACTATTGCTGTGACAACTATTCCTACAACCACTACTCCTACGACTACAACTATAGCAACTACTAGTCCTATTAATACTACTTCTATTACTTATGCTACTACTGCTATAGCTACTACTACTGCAACAACTACTACTGTTATCACTATGAATGCTAGCGTTACTGCTATAATTTCAACTACTACAACAACTGCCACTACTACTGCAACTACTATTACAATTGCGAGTACTACTACTGCTATTGTTGCTGCTACTACTACTACAACTGCTTCTACTCCTACTCCTCCTACTACTACTACTCCTACTACTATCGCTACTACTGCTACCATTTGTCATACTGCTACTACTACTACTTCAACTGTTACTACAACTACTACTGCTATAACTACTAGTCCTATGGCTACTACAATTGCCACTGCTACTACCACTACACATACTACTGTGACTCAAGCTGCTAATACTATTACTATTACTGCTAGTACTACTGCTACGGCTACTTCTACTACAACAACTACTACTACTACTCCTCCTGCTGATGCTTCTACAGCTGCTACTACTCTTATCGCTACTCCTATTACGACTACTACTTCTACTACTACTACTACTTCTGCTACTGCTGCTGCAGCTACCACTACTACTATAGCAACAACCATTGCGACTACTACTACTACTACTACTCCAAGTACTACTACCTCAACTTCTCCTACCACTGCTACTACTATTCGAACTACTCTTACCATTGCGACTACTATCGTAGCTACTACTACTGCTACTACGACTACTACTACTACTACTATTACTTCTACAACAACTACTACTGCCACTACTCCTACTACTACTACTGTGACTACTACCGCTAATACTGCCTCAACTTTTACTCCACCTATTGCTACTACTACTTCTCCAAGTACTAATCCTACTAATACTACTCCTATAATAAATACTGCTACTGCAACTACTGCTAGTGCTACTACGACTATTGCTCCTACTACTACTACAGCTACTGCTACTACTGCTGCTATTTCTACTCCTGCAACAATACTGCTACTGCTGCTGCTGCTGCTACATCCACTCCTACTACTTGTTCCACTATTGTTGCTACTACTACTACTACAACTATAGCTAATACTACTACTACTACAATTGCTACTACTACCATTGTTACTATTACTACTATTACTGCTACTACTACTACTATTGCTACTACTACTACTTCTACTACTTGCTACTACTACTAATGTCGCTACTACTACTACTATAGCTACTACTTCGGCTCCTACCTAATGCTGCTACCACTACTGCTTCTCCTACTACTACTAATGCTACTAGTACATCTACTACTACCCCTCCTTATTCTAGTACAACTACTACTACTACTACTACTATTACTACTACTACTACTACAACTACTAATACTACCACCATTGCTACTACTATTGCTACTGCTACTGCTGCTATTGCTACTAACGCTACTGCTACTGCTGCTACTCCTACTACTATTATTGCTACTACTACTATTCTAGTTGTTGCTACTACTACAGCTACTACTTTTACCACTATTGCTACTGCTACCACCACTACTAATCTCACTCCTACTACTAGTACTGCTACTCCTACTGCTACTACTACTCATAATTCTAGTACTACTACAGCTGCTACTACTTCTACTACTACAACTATTGCTACTACTGTTGCCCCTGCAACTACCGCTTCCGGGGCTACTACTACTGCAACAACTGTAGCTACCACTGCAGTTACTACTATTACTACTATAGCTACTACTACTACTACTTCTATTACAACTACAACAACAACTACTACTACTACTGCCACAACTACTGCTATTGCTGCTACTACATCTACTACTACTACCACTATTATTACAACAACTACTGCTGCTGCTGCTACTAGTCCTACTTCTACTACTACTACTACTGCCACTGCTACTACTCCTACTACTACAACAAATACTACTGTTGCTACAATTACTCACAATAACTACAACGACAACTCCTCCTACCACTACTACTACTACTACTATTACTTATTACTACTACTACTGCTACTACACTACTGCTAATGTTACTATAACTACTTTTGCTACTGCTACTACTACAGATACTATTGCTAATACTATGCTACTACTATTATTACTACTATTACTACTACTCCTCCTACTACTACAGTAGCCACTTCTACTACTATTGCTGCTGCTGTTGCTGCTAGTAGTACTACTGGTACTACTATTACTACTGCTGCAGCTACTAAAAAATCTAGTACTACTATAATAGCTCCTACTACTATTGCTACTATTTCTATTACTACTTCTACTAATGGTATTGCTACTATGACTATTGCTACTACTATTGATACTACTACTACTACTACTACCGCAACAACTACTACTATTGCTGCTATTACCGTAGCTGTGACTATTACTGCTGCTACAACCACTACTACTGCTATACTGCTAATAATACAGCAACTGCTACTACTAATACTACTGCTACAGCTACTACTCCTACCACCACCACTCCTACTACTATTCTTCTTACAACTAATGCTGGTTTGACTTCTCCTACTACTTAAACAACTACCACTTCTTCTACTACTATTGCTACTACATTTGCTTCTACCCCTACGACTTCTAATACTACTACTACTACTACTAATACTCCTACCAATACTTCTGCTACTATTGTTGTTACTGCTGCTACTATTACAACAACTACTATTACTGTTATTATTATTATTGTCGCTTCCACTATTACTACAACGACTTCGCCTTCTACTACTACTACTGTTATTGCTTCTACTGCTACTACACTGCTACTGCTTCTACTCCGACTGCTGTTGTTGGTGCTACTACTACTACTCCTGCTATAACTAGCACTATTATGAATAGTACTGCTACTATTACTACTACTATTTTAACTAATGCAGCTACTCATGCTTCTACTAGTACTATTACTACTACTACTATTGCTGCTGCTGCTACTATTGCTACCACAACTACTTTTACAACTACTGCTACTAATAGTACTACTATCATAACTGCTACCACAATTGCTACTACTACTACTACTTCTCCTACAATAATAACTTCCACTATTTCATGTACTATTATTACTGTTGCCGCTGCTGCTACTGCTACTGCTACAACTACTACTACTGGTACTACAACTGCTACTCCTACAGCTCTTCTACTACTTCTACTACTACTACTACTGCTATTGGTACTACTGCTACTACTACTCCTCCTACTACTATTACTACTATTACTATGACTTCTACTACTATATCTGCTACTACTGCTATATCCACTGCTACTACTACTACTACTACCACTCCTAATGCTACTACTACTACTACGGAAACTACTGCTAATACTACTACTACTACTATTGCTACTGCTGCTACAGCAGCAACTACAACAACAACTACTACAGCTAAGACTACTACTACTACTAATACAGCTACTACTACTACTTCTACGACTACTAGAACTAGTACTACTACTACTATTACTACACCTTCTCCTCCTAATACTACTACATCTGCTGCAACAACGTCTGCTACTGCTACTACTACTTTTACTACTACTGCAACTACTTCTACTTCTACTAATAATACTAATATTGTTATTACTACTTCTACTTCTACAACTACCACGACTACGACTACTACTCCTACTATTGCTACTGCTACTACTACTGCTTCTATTATTGCGACTATGACTACTTCTATTACTGCTACTGTTGCTACTACTATTGCTAGTGCTATTACTACTACTGCTACTCTTCCTACTATTACTATTACTACTTCTCCTACAACTACTTTTCCTACTACTACTTCTACTCCAACTATTTTTGCTACTACCACTACTACTACTATGTCTAATACTACTACCACAACAACTATTGCAACAACTACTACTGGTACTACTGCAACTACTACTACTACTACAGCTATCGCTTCTGCTTTTATTACTGCTACTGCTTCTATTACTAATACTACTACTACTATTGCTACTATTACATCTGCTCCTCCTACTACTACCACTATTGCTACTACTACTCCTACTCTTGTTGTTGTTGCTACTGCTACTAATAGGGCTACTTCTACTACTACTACTGTTGCTGCTGCGACTGCTACTACTACTACTACTACTACAACTTTTACTTTTCCAACAGCTGCTATTGCTGCTATTGCTACTAATTGAATGACTCCTACTACTTCACCTACTACTACTACTACTACTGCAACTCCTACTACTACTACTATTGCGACTACTTCTACTACTACTACTCCTCCTACTCCTAATTCTACTACTACTGCTACTACTACCATTGCTACTATTGCTACTACTACTACTACTTCTACTACTACCACCACTACTATTACTAGTTCTACTTGTACTACTGTTGCTACTACTACTGCTACAACTGCTCCTGCTACTACTGCTACTACTACTACTGGTACTACTACTCCTAATAGTACTACTACTACTGCTATTGTTGTTGTTGCTACTACTACTCCTACTACTAATGATGTTCTTGTTTTTGTTGCTACTAATACTACTACTATTTCTCCTACTACTACTACTAATGCTATTGCTACTACTGCTACTATGCTGCTACTCCTTTGACTGGTACTACTACTGTTGTTGTTGCTACTACTACTGCTACTATCGCGACTACTAATACTATACTATTTCTAATGCCACTACTTCAAATATTGCTTCTGCTACTAATACTATTACTACTACTGCTTCTTCTAATCCATCTACTGCTACTGCTACTGCTATTACTACTACAACAACTACTTTTACAATAACTTCTACTACTGGTACTACTACTATAACTATTACTGCTACTACTATGACTTTTACTGATACTAGTTCTACTGCAACTACTAATACTCTACAACTTCTACTTTTGTTGTGACTGTTGTTGTTGCTACTGCTACTAATGGAACGACTCCTACTACTTCTCATACTGTTGCTACTACAGCAACGCTTGCTAATGCTACTACTACTATGATTACTTCTACTATTACTCCTACAACTCCTACTACTTCTCCTAATTCTACTACTACTACAGCTACTACTATTGGTACTACTACTACTACAACAACAACTACTACGACTGCTACTTAAACCGTTACTACAACTACTACTAGTTCTACTGCTACTATTTTTGCTACTACTATTGTTACTACTGCCCTTGCAACGTCGGCTACTAGTACTACTATAACTCCTACTACTGCTACTATTGCTGGTACTATTATTGCTAGTAGTACTACTACTATTACTACTACTACTACTACTACTATATCTACTGTGGCCATTAATACTACTACTACTACTCCCACTACTACCACTACTACTACTAATGTTGTTGTTGTTTTTGTTGCTAATAATACTACTACTATTTCTCCTACTACTACTACCAATGCTACTTCTACTACTGCTACTACAATGCTACTCTTTCGACTGCTACTACTAATATTGCTGCTGCTGCTGCTGCTACAACTGCTACTGCTGCTACTACTAATACGATTACTACTCCTGCAACCACTATTGCAAATATTGCTTCTGCTACTACTACTATCACTACTACTGCTTCTACAAATGCTTCTATTGCGACTACAACGACTACTACTACTACTATTGCTACTATTGCTTATATTGCTACTACACTGCTACTCCTTCAACCGCTACTACTACCGCTACTGCTGTTGTTACTAGTACTGCTACTGCTAATACTATTACTACTACTACTGCCATTACTACAAATATTGCGTTTGCCACTAGTAATATTATTACTACAGCTTCTATTAATGCTTCTACTGCTTCTACTACTACCCCTGCTACAACTAGTAATAATATTACTACTACTACCACTATTGCTACTTCTACTAGTACAGCTGCTACTTCAACTGCTACTACTGCTACAACTATTACTCCTACTCCTACTACTACTGCTACTACTAGTACTAATAATACTACTACTTCTATTATTATTATTACTACTACTACTACTACTACTATTAAAACTGATACTACAACTACAACTACTTCTACTACTACTACTACAACAACTATTACTCCTTCTACTACTGCTGCTGCTGCTGCTACTGCTTCTTCTTCTACTACTATTACTCCTACTATAACTTATACTACTATGATTACTACTGCTACGACTACTACAACTACTACTAATTCTCCTATAACTTCTTCTTCTACTACTACTAATACTACTACTTCCATTATTTTTTCTACTACTACTACTACCATCGCTACAACTACTAATGCTACTTTTGCTACATCGACAACAACTACTACCATTACCTGCATAAATGTTGTTATTGCTACAACTATGACTACTACTACTACTACAACTACTGCAACTGCATCTACTGCTACTACTCCTACTACTACTCTAACTACTACTACTACCATTGCTACTGCTGCTACTAATACTACTCCTACTGTTATTACTATAAGTACTCCAACAACTAGCTCTACTACTACTACTAATGGTACTAAGCAGTACTGCAACTATTTCTACTACTACTACTGCTACTACCATTGCTACTGCTACTACAACTACTACCACTACCATTGCTACTGCTGCTACTAATACTACTCCTACTGCTATTACTATTACTACTCCAATAACTAGCTCTACCAGTACTACTACTAATGGTACTATTACCAATGCTAGTAGTAGTACTGCAACTATTGCTACTACTACTACTGCTACTACAACTAATACTACAACTACTACTTCATCTCTGAGAACTACTACAACAACTACAGCTACTACTGTTACTACCACTGCTACTAATTCTACTGCTACTTACCTTACTACTACTAGTACTACTACGATTACTACTACTACTAGTACTGTTGCTACCGCTGCAACTGCTACTATGACTACTACGACTATTATCGCTACTACTACTACTACTACTACAACTTGTGCTACTAGCCCTACTGCCACTTCTGCTATTTCTATTACTACTAATAGTCCTGCTACAACTACTTCTAATATTATTACAACTACTAGTCCTACTACTACTGTTTCTACTACTACTACTTTTACTACTATTGTAACTACTTCAACTACTGCTGCTGCTACTACTACTACAACTACTACTTCTCCAACTTCTACGACTGTGGCTACGATTACAACAACTACTACTGCTGCAACTACCACTTCTACAATTGCAATGACAACAAATACTACTACTACTACTAGTAATCCTACAACTACTCCTCCTAATACAACTACAACTAACACTACTACAACTACAGCTGCTGATACTAGTACTACCACTATTGCTCCTACTACTCTAACTTTTGCGACTATTTCCCTACTCCTACGCCTACTATTACAATAACTACTCCTGCTACTACAACATCTCCTACCACCTCTACTACTGCAACTACAAGTACAACTCTAACTACTGCTGCTACTGCTCCAACTACTGCTATAACTCAAACTACGATAGCTACTACTACTACTACTACTAATACTATTCCAACTACTGCAACAACAGCTACTACTACTATTACTACTACTACGGCTACTACTGCTACTGCTACTCCTCCAACTACTACTACTACTACTACAACCACTACTACTACTACTGATACTTCCACTACTACTGCTACTACAACTACTTATATTTCTACCACTGCTCCAGCAACTCCTACTACGGCTACTATTGCTCCTACTATTACCTCTCCTACTTCTATTAGTGCCACAACTGCTTCTACTGCTGCTGCTGCTGCTGCTACTACTACTACTACTACTACTACTACTCCTGCTGCTACTTCTATTATAAATACTAATATTGCGCCTATTACTATTGCTATAACTACTTCTGCTATTACTATTGATACTACTACTGCTACTGCTACTACTTGTTCTACTACTATGATTCCTACAACAACAACTACTACTACTACAACTACTACTACAACAACAACAATAAGGACTACTATGTCCCTACTACTGCTATTGCTACTGCTACTACTATTATTACTACTACTACTATTACTAATACTACAACTATTGCTACTACTACTACTACTACTACTACTACTACTACTACTACTACTACTACTACTACTACGACTACTACGACTACTGCTACTATTGCTACGACTACTATTTCTACTACTACTACTACTACAACTACTTCTCCTACTACTACTACTTTTGCGACAACTATTGCAACTTCAACGACTACTACTACTGCTGCTGTGACTGCTACAACAATTGTTGCTACTACTACTACTACTGCTACTCCTCCTACTACTATAGCTACTGCGAATATTTCCTCTACTTCTACGCCTACTATTATAACAACTACCCTTGCTACTACTGCTACAACTACTATTATTTTTACTAATGATACTCCTACCACTACTATCACTACTACCACTTCTACTACTTCAACTATAATTGTTACTCCTACTACTACTACTACTCCTCCTTCTACAACTGCTACTACTCCTACTATGACTACTACTACTAATACTACTCCAACTAGTACTGCTACTACTATTACTGCTACTGCTGCTACTACTACAACTACTACTACTCCAACTACTACTACTACAACAACCACTACTGCTAGTACTAATACTCCTACTTCTAGTGCTACTACAACTACTTATACTTCAACTGCTGCTACGACTACTCCGACTACTGCTACTACTACTCCTATAATTACAACCACACCTACTACTACTTGTCCTACAATAGCTTCTATTCCTTCTACTACTACTCCTCCTCCTCCTCCTGCAACTGCTTCTACTCGCGCTGCTAATATTGCGACTACTATTATTGCTATTACCACTTCTACTACAACTACTGACACTACTAATATTGCTACCGCTACTAGTACTACTACTATGGCTACTACCACTACTACTATAACTACTACTATGACTATTGTTACAACAACTACTACAACAACTACTACTACTACTTCTACTACTTCTACTACTACTACTATTACTACTACTACTACTACTACTACGACAACGACGACTACTGATACTACTACTATGACTACAATTTCTACTACTACTACAACAACTACTACTACTCCTATACTGCTACTTCTACTACAACTACTGCTACTCCTACAACTACTACTACTGCAAATACTACTATGACTACTATTGTTATTGCTACTTCTGCTACTACTACTACTACTACTACAACGACAACTACTTTTGTTGGTACTGCTACTACCACCACCACTACTACTATTACTATTGCTACTGCCTATACTACTTCTCCGATTCCTACTACTACAACACCTGCTACTACTACCTCTACACCTACTTCTATTACTACCACAATCATAGCTGCTACTACTAATACTGCTACTACTAATGCAACTACTACTACGACTACTTTTCTTCCTATTATTACCATAGCCACTACTACTTCTAATTTCGAATACTACCACTAGTATTACTACTACTACTACCACTAGTTTTGCAACAATTGCTACTACTACTACTACTATAACTACTGCTACTATTGCTACTACTACTACTACAACTATTACTACTACTACTACTAGTACTACTACAATTACTACTACTACTACTACTATAACAATAACAACTACTACTACTACTTCTGCAACTACAACAACTGCAACTATGACTACTACTACTACTTCTACAACTTCTAACCTTATAGCTTCAAATGAAACATCTCCTTTTACAACTTCTTGTACTACTACAACCACTACTGCTGCTGCTAGTACTACTTCTGCTACTAATACTACTACTGCTGCTGCTAGTACTACTATTGCTACTAATACTACTACTACTACTAATATTGCGACCACTACCACTTCTTCTTCTTCTTCTTCTTCTTCTACTACTACTGCTACTACTACTACTACTACTACAACTACAACTACTACTACTACTTGTACTTCTAATACTACTACAACCACTACTTTTCCTATTATTGCAACAACAACAACAACAACAACAACAACAACAACAACTACTACTACTACTATTACTACTACTACAACAACAACAACTACTACTGCTACTACTACTATTACTATTACAACAACAACTACTACTACTACCAAAATTTCTATTACGACTACTAATTTTTCTGCTACTACAACTATGGCAACTATGACTTCTACTACTACTACTACTACTACAACAAGAACAACGTCAATTGCTAATATTACTTCTACAACTACTATTGCTATTGTATCAAATACAACTTCCCCTTTTACTACTTCTGCCACTACTATTGCTACTACCACTACAACTACTACTGCTTCTAGTACTACTACTGCTACTAATACCATGACTACTATGACTACTACAACAACTACTACTACCGCTATTGATACTACTACTACTGCTGCTGCTGCTACTAATACTACAACTGCTGCAACAACTCCCATTATGGCTACTACTACTTATGCTACTACTACTACAACTACTTCCGCTACTACTACTACTAATACGACTACCACTACTACTACTACTATGACTATAACTACTACTACTACTACTACTACTACTACTGCTACTCCTGCTACTACTACTACTGCTGTCGCTACTACTACGAAGTACTATTACTACTACTACTACTACTGCTACTGCTACTACTAAAACTACTACTTATCCTACTACAGCTACTTCTGGTACTAGAATTGCTACTACTAATACTGCTATTACTACTACAACTGCTGCAGCTACAATGACTAATGGTACTTTCACTGCTACTGCTACTACGCTAGTACTACTATTCCTGCTGCTACTTCTACCACTACTGCTGTTGCTGTAGTTGCTGCTACTATTACTACGGCTGTAACCAGGCTACTATAACTACTGCTAATGTTGCTACTGCCACTGCTACTACTCCACTATTGCCATAACTTCTATTACTACTACAACTACTGCTACTACTACTACTACTGCTACTACTACTACTTCTACTACTACTAGTACTACTACTACTACAACAACTACTACTAGTACTACTACTCTTGCTTCTACTACTGCTTCTACTATTACAACAACTACTACTGCTACCACTATTTCTCTAGCTCCCACTACCATTGCTACTACTACTGACAACGCTACTAATGCCACTAGCACTACCTACACTACGACTAGTATAACAACTAGTGCTACCACTACTCCAACTTCTACTTCTATTACAACAACAACAAGTACCACTACTACCAAATCTAATACTACTACTACTACTACTATTACGACTTCTTCTCCTACTATTCCTACTACTTCTACAACTACGACAACTACTGCTACTACTACTAGTACTACTACTACTACTACTACTACTACTATAGTTACTACTTCTACTACTACTACTATTGCTAGTAGTACTGCTCCTACTACTACTACAACTACTACTATTACTACTACTGTTGCTCCTACTACTACTGCTACTACTACTATCACGATGACAAGCACTACAACGACTTCTACTACTACTACTACTTCTACTAATACTACGGCTAACACAATTGCTATTACTACATCTCCTACTACTTTTACTATAGATACTTCTTCAACCGTTAATACGGCAGCTACAACCGCTATAATTACAACTACAACTGCCACTTGTACTACTTTTGCTACTATTGCTACTAATACTTCTGCTACTACTACTATTGCTGCTACTACTACTACCACCACTACTTCTACTACTACTTTTGCTACTACTGCTACTACTACCACTACTACTTCTACTACTGCTACTACTACACGAGCTACAACAACTACTACTACTACTACTACTACTACTAGTACTACTACTACTACTATGACTACGACTACCACCACTACTACCACCACTATTTCTTCTACCACAGTTACTACTACTACTGCTACTGTTGCTGTTGATACAACTACTACAACTAATCCTATTTTGGCAACTATAGCTCCTACTACTACGACTTATGTTACTATTACTACTATTACTCCTTCTACTACTTTCACTGCTACTACATCTACTACTACTACAGCTACCACTACTACTACTACAGTTGATTCAATAGCAACTATTGGTACCATTACTAGTACTACTTTTGCTACCACAGCTACTGCTACTACTACTTCTACTCCTGTAACTACAACTACTACTGCTTCTCCTACTGCTACTACTACTACTACATCTATCAGTATCGTATCTACTACTACTATAGCTTCTACGACTTCTACTACTGCTTTTGCTACTAGGACTACTACTACTATTACTACTACTACTTCTACTCCTACTTTAACTACACCTACTATCACTACTGCTACTACTACAATTATTGCTACTACTACTACTGATGCTGCTACTACTACTACTACTAATGCTACCACTACTACAACTACTATTGCTAATACTATTACTACTACTATTCCTATTATTACTAGTACTGCAACTATTGCTACTGCTATTGTTGCTACTGCTGCTACTACTGCTACTCCGACTAATACTACTACTGCCACTACTTGTACTACCACAACTTGTATTATTACAACTACTACTTCTGCTACTAGTACTAATGCTGATGCTACTTCTACTACTAGTACTAATGCTAATCGTACTTCTACTACCATTATTACTACTGCTACTACTACTACTACAACCACCACTACTACTACTGCTGTTGTAGCTGCTACTATAACTACTACTACTACTGTAAATACTACAACTACTTCTCAGACTACTGCTGCGGCTACTACTATTATGACTACTACTACTACTACTACTGCTGCTGCTGCTGCTGCTGCTGCTGCTACTATTATTGGTACTATAGCTCCTACTACTACTACTAATGTTTACTACCACTACCGCTGCTACTATTGCTACTACTACTGCTACTACTGCCACTACTAATACTACTACTATTACTATCATTACTACTATTTCTCCTCCTACAACTGCTACTAATACTACTACTACTTTTGTTGCTAATGCTACTACTGCTCGTACTTTCACTACTGTAGCTACTACTACTGCTACTGTTGCTGCTACAAATGCGATTGCCACTATTCCTGCCAACACATCTACTGCTACAACTACTACTTCTCCTCCTACTGTAACTACTTTTACCTCTATTGCTTCTACTGCTACTGCTACCACTACTACTACTGCTACAACTACTGCTACTACTGCTACTACTGCTGCTACTTCTCCTACTTCTCCTACCGTCACTACTACGATAGATACTACTACTACTGCTACTACTTCTACTACTATTGTTGCTACAACTACTACAACTACTACTCCGACTACTAAAACTACTACAACTACATCTACTCTGACTGCTTGAGCTACTGCTGCTTCTACTACTACTACGACTGTTGCTACTGCAACATCTACTAGTACTGCTCCAACTACTGCTACTACTACTTATAGAAGCCCCACTGCTACTACAACTACGACAATAATTGCTACTGCTCCTGGTACTACCACTACGACTACCTGAACTGGTACTAATGATGCTCCAACTACCACAACTACTACCACTACTTCTACTACAGTTACTACTATTGTTACTTCTACTACTGCAACTACTGCTTTGACTGCTCCTGCTACTCCAACTACTACTACAAGTTCTACTACTACTTCCTCTACTACTTCTACTCCTACTGCTGCTACTAGTGTTATTGCAATTGTTACTAGTACTACTCCTACTACTACTACTACTACTTATGCTAAAACTACAACTTCTACTTCAACTACAACTACTATTACTTCTACTTCAACTACTACAACTGCTTCTACCACTACATCACCTACTACTCCCACTGCTACTACTACTGCTTCTATCGCTACAACTATGACTACTATTTCTACTACAAAAACTACTACTACTACTTCTTCTACTATAACTACTGCCACTACTATGGTTATGGCTACTACTACTACTTCAAGTTTTGCTATTGCAACTACTGCTTCTACTACTACTACTACAACTATCGCTATGTCTACAACTACTGCTACTACTACTACGGCAACTGCTACTACGGCAACCACGACTATCACTACTACTACTTCTACTACTACTACTACTACTTATGCTAATATCACTACTACTACTACTACATCTACTACTGCCACTCCTATTACTACTATTAGTACTCATTATACTAAAACTATTATTACAACTACTACGATTGTTACTACTTCTACTATTGTTATTGTCGCTACTACTACTGCTGCTGCTGCTATTGCTACTACTACTACTACTGCTGCTGCTGCTACTACTACTACTACTACCCCGACTACTAAAACTACTGCTACTGTGCTGCTACAACTATTGATAGTATTGCTACTACAGCTACTATAGCTATAACTGCCCATGCTACAATAGCGGTTATTGCTCCTTCAACTTCTACTCCTGCTACTACTACTTCTATTACCCCTACCACTATTGCCACTACTATTACTACCACTACTTTTACAACTACTATGACTACTACTACAATTGCTAATACTCCTCCTGCAGCTATGGCTACTATCACTGTGCCTACTGCTACTACTACTACTCCTTCTCTGACTTCTATGACTAGTGCTACTACTATAACTACTATTACTACTACCACTACTATAGCTTATATTACTACCACAACTGTCACAGCTATAACAACTACTACTACAACTAGTGCTACGTCTACTACTAATACTACAACTACTACTAATACTACAACTACTCCCCCAACTACTACTACATCAACTGCTGTTATTGCTACTGCTGCTACTACTGCTCTTTGATAATTACTATTGCTGCAATTTATTCTACTCCTACTACTACTATTACTACTACTCTAGCTACAACTATTACTCCTACTACTACTGCTACTGCTCGTTCTACTACTTCTACTACTAATACCATGACTACTAATACTGTGGCTACTACAATTGCTACTACTACTTCTGCTACTACTATGACCTCAATTACTAGTATTGCCACTACTTCTACCGTGACTACTGCTGCAATGACTACTACTATTACTACTACTACTACTATTATTACCACAAATACTTCTACTAATATTGCTACTGCTACTGCTGCTATCACTAACACTACTACTACTACTGCTACTATTACAACTAATACTACTAGTACTAAAACTATGACTACACTTTCTACAACAACTACTACTACTTCTAATTCTTCTACTACAACTACTACCATAGCTATTGCTACACCTACTACTACTACTACTACTACTACAAGTTCTGCTGTTGCTACAACTGCTACTACTGCTACTACTGCTACTACTACAACTACTACTATTACTTCTGCAACTATTGCTACTACTACTACTACTACAACTACTACTATTACTACTACTTCTACTACTGCTAGTATAGCTGCCCTGATTACTACTACTACTTCTACTACTATCGCAACCACTACTACTACTTCTACTACTACTAAAACTGCTACTACAACTGCTATAACTGTTACTCCTGCTACTACTACTACTATCGCTACTACCACTACTACTGCTATAGCCACTACTACTACTACAAGAACAACAACAACTACTACTACTTCTGCGACTATTGCTACGATTACTACTACTACTACTACTACCACCACAACCACCACTATGGCTACTGTTACTGCTACTGCTGCTCCTACTGCTACATCTACTACTATTATGACTATGGCTACTACTACTACTCCTACTGCTACTGCTGCTACTATTACTTTTACAACTACTGCTATTGCTACTACTACTAATACTTCTACTACTAATAATACTACTACTACCGGTAGAAGTAATAGTAGTCATAGTAGTAATCTTAGTAGTAGTAGTATTAGTAGTACTAGAAGTGGCAGTTGTATTAGTAGCAACCACAGCAGCAGCAGTAGCAGTAGTAGTAGAAGTAGCAAAAGTAGTTTCAATAGTTGTCAGAGTCATAGTAGTAGTAGGCATAGTAGTAGCATTAATAGTAGTTATATTAGCAGTAGTAGTGGTAATAATAGTTGTAGTATTAGTAGCAATAGTAGTGACAGTAGTAATAGTGTACTAGTTGCAGTAGTAACAGTAGCAGTAGTGGTAGGAGTAGCAACAGTAGTAGGAGTAGTGGTTGTTGTACTACTACTAGTAGTAGTAGTGGTGGTGGTGGTGGTAGTAATAACAGTTGTATTAGTCATCATTGTGATAGTAGTTGCAGTGGTAAAAGTAATAATAGTTGTAGTAGGGGTATTAGTAGTAGTAGCAGTAGTAGTAGTAGTATGAGTGTTAGGAGTAGTAGTAGTAGTAGTAGTAGTAGTTGGAGATATACTAAGAGTCGTAGTAGCAGCAGTAGCAGCATCAACAGCAATAGTAATAGTATTAGGAATAGTAGTAGTAGTTGCAGTAGTAGTGGTAGTACTAGTAGCAACAACAATAGGAGTAGTAGTAGTAATTGTACTAGTTATAGTACTAGCAGTAGCAATAGTAGTAGCTATAGTAGTAGTGGTAGTAGTACTTATAGTAGCAGCAATAGTAGCGACAACGGTGGCAATAGTAGCAGTAAAAGTAGCAGCAGCAGTGGTAGTAGTAGTTGTAGCAAAAGTAGTAGTAGTTGCAGCAGCAGCAGTAGTAGTATTAGTTGCAGTACTAGCTGCAGTTGTAGTATTAGTAGTAGCAATAGAAGCAACAAAAGTAGCATTAGTAGTAAAAGTAGAAGTAGTTATAGTTGTTATAATAGTAGTTGTAGAAGCAGTAGTAGTAGTAGTAGCTACTACTGTAGTAAAAGTAGTAGTGGAAGTAGCAGTAGCTATAGTAGTAGTATTAGTGGTAGCAGCAGCTACGATAATAGTAGAAGTATTAGTAGTACTAGTACTGGTAGTAACAGTAGCAGTAGTAGTGGTAGTAGTAGTAATAGTAGTGGCAGTAGGAGCAGTAGTATTAGACATAATAGTAGTAGTTTCAACATTAGTAGTAGTAGTAGTATTACAACTATGAGTAGTAGCAGTAGTAGCAATAGTAGTAGTAATAATAGTAGTAGTAATAATAGTAGCAGTAGCAACGGTGGCAATAGTACTAATTATAGCGGTTTCCATAGTAGTAGTACTTGTTGTAGTAGTAGTAGTAGAAGTAGTGCAGTAGTACTAGTAATAGTAGTAGTAGATGTAGTAGTTGTGGTAGTTATAGTAGAAGTAGTAGTAGAAGTAGTAGCAGTAGTTATTATACCCACTGTAGTAATAGTAGTAGTAGTAATAGTAGGAGGAGTAGTAGTAGTAGTACTAGTAGTAGCAGCAGTAGTAGTAGTTATCATAGTTGAAGTAGCAGAAGTAGTAGTTGTAGAAATAGTAGCAACATGAGTCACAGCTATAGTAGCAGAATTAGTAGTAGTAAAAGTAATAGTAGTAATAGTAGTAGCAGCAACAACAATAATTGTGGCAGTAGTAGTACTAGAAGTAGTTGAAGTTGTTGTAATAATAGTAGCAGTAGTAGTACTAGTAGTATTAGATATTATAGTAGTAGAAGTAGCAGCAGTAGCAGTACTAGTATTAATAGAAGTAGTTGTGGTGGTGGTTGTAGTAGTAGCAATGGTAGTAGTGGTCATTGTTTTTGTAGTAGTAATAGTATAGTAGCAGTAATAGCTATAGTAATAGTAGTTGGAGGAGGAGTAGTAGTATCCGCAGTAGCAGTTGTTGTAGTAGTAGTAGTAGTAGTAGTTGTTGTTGTTGTTGTTGTTATTGTACTAGTAGTAGTAGTACACAAAGTAGTAGTAGTAGCATTTGTGGAAGTAGTAGTAGTAGTCGTGGTGGTTGAAGAAGTAGTAGTAGCACCGAAAGTAGCAGTAGTAGTATTAGATATAGTAGTACTAGCAGTTGTAGGAGCACCCGAAGTAGCAGTAGTAGTAGTTGTCGAATTAGTAGTAGCAATACTAGTAGTACCTAAAGTAGCAATCGTAGCTGCAGTAGTAGTTGTTGTAGTAACAGTAGTAGTAGTAGTAATAGCAATAGTAGTAGCAAAAGTTTTAGCAATGGCAATAGTAGTAGCAGTAGTAGCAGTTGTAGTAGTAGTTTAAGTATTAGTGGCAATAGTTACTTGCAGTAGTTGTAGTAGCAGTAGCAACCGTAGTTGTAGCTGTATTCATAGTAGTGGTAATAGTAGTAATAGTAGTATAGCAGTAGTAGCGAAAGTAGGAGTGGTAGTAGTTGTAGTAGAAGTAGTAGTCACAGTAACGGTAGTCGTAGCAGCAGTAGTGGTAGGAGAAGTAGTAGTATTAGTAGTAGTCATAGTAGTAGTAGTTGCTATACCAGTCGGAGTCGTAGTAGTGCATGTGGTAGTAGTAGTAGCAGTAGCAACTATACTAGTCGTAGTAGAAGTTGTAGCGGAAGTTGCTCTAGTAGTAGTTCTAGTTGTAGTAGTAGCAGTAACTGCAATAGTAGAAGTAGGAGGTTAAGCATTAGTAGTAATAATAGTAGTAGTTCTAGGAGAAGTGGTGGTGGTGGTAGTAGTAGTAGTAGTAGTAGTACTAATTGTTGCAATAGTTGTAAAAGTAGAAGTAGTAGTAGTTGTAGTTATTATAGCAGTTGTAGCAATAGGTGTTGTAGGATTTGTACTAGTAGCAATAGCAGCTATAGTAGTAGTAGTAGTAATGGTAGTAATAGGCATAGGAGTAGTAATAGTAGTTGTAGTAGTAGTAGTAGTAGTAGTAGTAGTAGTCATAGTCGTAGTAGTAGTGGTGGTAGCAGTAGTTGCAACAATTGCAGCAGCAGCAGTAGTAGCATTAGTAGTATTAGCAGTTGGAGCAGAAGTAGCAGTTGTAGCGTGAGTAGCTGTAGGAGTCGCAGTAGCTGTAGTAGTAGTAGAACTAGAAGAAGGAGTAATAGTAGTTGCAATAGAAGTGACAATAGTAGTAGTAGTAATACAAGTAGTAGCAATAGTAGTCATAGTAGTAGCAGCAGAAGTAGCTGTAGGAGCCATAGTAGTAGTAGCAGCAGCAATAGAAGTAGTAATGGTAGTAGAAGTAGTAGTCATATAAATAGTAGTAGTAGTAGTAGTAGTAGTAGTAGTAATACGAGTAGTAACAACTATAGTAGTCGTAGTAGTAGTAGCAGAAGTAGTAGTAGTAGGAGACGTAGTAGTTGCAGTAATAGTAGTAGTAGTAGTAATAATAATAATAGTAGTAATATTAGTAGCAGTTGTAGTAGTAGTAGCAGTAGTAGTAGAAGTTGATGTAGGAACCATAGTTGCAGCTGTAGCTATAGTAATAGTAGCAGAAGCAATAGTCGTAGTAGTAGTGTTAGTAGTAGTAGAAATAGTAATAGTCGCAGTAGTTGTAGTAGTAGTTAAATTATTAGTCGCAACAACACTAGTAGTAGTAGTGGTAGTAGTAGTAGTAGTAATAATAGTAGTGGCAGTAGTAGCTACAGTAGTGGTAGTAGTAGTAGTAGCAATAGTTTTAACATTAATAGTGGTCGTAGAAGTAGTAGCAGCAGAAGTAACAGTAGTAATATAAGTAAAAGTAGTAGTAGCCATAGTAGAAGTAGTTGTAGCAGTGCTAGTAGTGGCAAAAGTGGTACAAGTGGTACCAATAGTGGTAGTTGTAGCATTAGTAGTAGTAGTTGGAGTAGTAGTAGTTGTTGTTGTTGTTGTAGTAGTAGTAGTAGAGGTAGTCGAAGTTGTGGTAGTTGAAGGAGGAGTAGTAATAGTAGTTGTTATTATTGTAGTAGCAAAAGCAGTAGCAGCAGTAGTAGTAGCAATAGCAGTGGTTGTAGTTGTAGTTGTAGTACAAGTAGTAGCTGCTGTAGTAGTAGCAGTATGAGTAGCAGTAGCAGTTGTAATAGTAGTAGCAGTAGTAGCAGTAGTAGCAGTAGTAGTACTAGAAGTAGTGGTAGTAATAGTAGTATGATTAGTTAAAGTAATACTAGTAGCTATAGTAGTAGTAGCAGGAGTACTAGTAGTAGTAGGAGAAGTTTTAGTAGTTGTAGTAGTAGTAGTAGTAGTAGTAGTAAAAGTAGTAATAGTAGTTGTAGCAGTAATAGGGGTAGTAGTAGTACTAGTCGTAGTAGCTGTAACAGTCATTGTTGTAGTAGTATTAGTAGTATTAGTAGTATTTGTAGTAGTAGTAGTTGTAGTTGTTGTTGTAGTAGCAGTTGTTGTAGTAGTAGAAGTTGTAATAGTAGTAGAAGTTTTAGTAGTAGTAGTGGCAGTAGTAATAGTAGTAGTAGCAGCCGTAGGTATAGTAGAAGGTGGAGTAGTAGTAGTGGTCGTAGTAGTAATAGTAGTGGTAGTTGTTGTAGTAGTAGTAGTTGCAATAGTACTAAGTGTTGTTGTAGTAGTAGAGTGGTAGCTGCAACTGTAGTAGTAGTAGTATGAGTAGGAGTCATAATAGTAGTAATAGTAGAAGTAGTAGCAGTAGTAGTACTACTTGTGGTAATAGTAGTAGTACTACTAGTGGTAGTAGTAAACGTAGCAATAGGAGTAGAAGCAATAGAAGTAGGAGGAGTAGTAGTAGTGGTGGTGGTAGAAATTATAGTTGTAGTAGGAGCAGAAGCAGTAGTAGGAGCAGAAGCAGTAGTAGGAGTAGTAGTAGTAGCAGTAGTGGCATTATATGCAATAGTAGAATTAGTAGTAGTAGTGGTAGTGGTAGTGTTGTAACAGTAGTTGTATTATTAGTAGTAGAGGTAGTAGTAGATGTATTATGCGTCATACAAGCAATAGTAATAGTAGACGTAGTAGTAGGAGTAATAGTAGTGGTAGTAGTAGAAGTAGTAGCAGCAGCAGTAGTAGTAGTTGTTGTTGTTGTAAGAACAACAGTAGTAGTAGTAGTTGTAGTAGTTGTAGCAGTAGTAGAAGGTGTACTTGTGGTAGTAGTAGTAGTAGGAGTCATAGTAATAGCAGCAGCAGTAGTAGTAGGACAAGTAGTCGCAGTAGTAGTAGTAGTAGAAGTTGAAGAAGAAGTCATAGTACTAGTAGTAGTAGTAGTATTTATGGTAATAGCAGAAGTTGTAGGAGTAGTAGTAGTATTAGTAGTAGTACTTTTAGTTGTAGTGTAGTAATAGTAGCAACAGTAGTAGTAGTAGAGGTAGTACTAGAAGTAGTTTTTACAGTAGTAGCAGCAGTAGCAGCAGCAGTAGTAGGAGAAGTAGTAGTAGTAGTACTAGTAGTAGTAGTAGTACTAGTAGTAGTAGTAGTAGTAGTAGTAGTAGTAGTAGTAGTAACAGTAGTAAGAGTAGTAGTAGCTGTAGTAGTAGTAGTTGTGGTTGTAGGATGAGGAGGAGGAGAAGTAGTTGTCATTGTTGTTATAGCAATAGTAGCCGAAGTTGTAGTAGTGGTAGTACTAGTAGTCGTAGTAGTTGTTATTGTAGTTGTTGTAGTAGTAGTAGAATTAGTAGTTGTAGTAGTAGTAGCAATATGATTAGTTGTTGTAGTAGTAGGAATAGTCATAGTAGTTGTAGCAGTAGTTGTAGTAGAAGAAGTAGTTGTTGTAGTAGTAGTAGTAGTAATACTAGTAGTCAAAGTAATAGGAGCAATTGTTGTAGTAGTTCTAGTAGTAGCTGTAATAGCGGTTCCTATAGTAGTAGTTGTAGTTGTAGTTATAGTAGTATTCGTAGTAGTAGTAGCAATTGTTGTAGTAGCGGTAGTAGTAGCTGTAATAGCCATTGCTATAGTAGTAGTTCAATTAGTAGCAGTAGTAGTTCTAGTAGTAGTAGCTGCAGCAGCAATAGTTGTAGGAAAAGAAGTAGTACTCGTAGCAGTAGTAGTTGTAATAGTAGGTGGAGTAGTAGTAGTAGTCATTGTTGTTGCAGTAGTAGTAGCAGTTCTGATAGTAGTAGTCGTAGTAGTTGTAGCAAGTGTTGTACTAGTAGTAGCAATAGTAGTAGTTGTTGTTGTTGTAGTAGTAGTAGTTCTAATAGTACTAGTGGCAGTAGTATTAGCAAGTGTTGTTGTAGTAGTAGAAGTAATAGTAGCAGTAGTAGTAGTGGGAGTAGGAGTAGTAGTAGAAGAAGCAATAGCAGTAGAAGCAGTGGTATTAGTAGCTGTTGTTGTTGTTGTTGTAGAATAAGTGATAGTACTGGTAGGAGTAGTAGTATCAGTAGTAGAAGTGGTAGTACTTGCAGTAGTAGAAGTAATAGTAGCAGTAGTGCTAGAAGTAGCAACAGCAGTAGTAGTAGCAGTAGCAATAGTGGTAGTAGTACAACTAGGTGTAGTAGTAGTGGCACTAGTACTACTAGGTGTAGTAGTAGAAGTAGTAGTAGTAGTTGTGGTAGTAGTACTTCTAGGTGTAGTAGTAGTGGTAGTAGTAGTAGCAGTAATAGCAATAGTAAAAGTAGTTGGAGGAGTAGCAATAGTAGCAGTAGAAGTAGTAGTTGTAACAGTAGAAGTTGTTGCAGTTGTAGCAGTAGTAGTAGTTGCTGTAGTAGCAGTAAGTGTTGCAGTAGTAGTAGTAGTAGAAGAAGTAGTAATAGTAGTAACAGTCGCAATAATAAAAGTAGTAATAGTAGTAACAATAGCAGTAGTATTTGTAGCAGTAGGAGAAGTATTAGTAGTACCAGTAGTAGTAGTAGTAGCAGTAGCAGTAGTTCTAGTACCAGTACTAGTACTTGTACTAGTTGTTGTTGTTGTTGTAGTAGTGGTACTAGTCTAGTGGTAGTAGCAGTTGCAGTAGCAATTGTAGTAGTAGTAGTAGTAGTAGTAGTAGTATTAGTAGTAGTAGTCAATGATGCAATAATAGGGGCAGTAGCATTTGTTGCAGTAGCACTTGTAGTTGTTGTAGTAGAAGCAGTAGTAGCAGTAATCGTAGTGGCAGAATTAGAAGTAGTAATAGTAGCAGGAGTAATAGAAGTAGTAGTAGCAATACAATAGTAGTAGGAGAAGTAGTAGTAGTAGTGGTAGCAGAAATAGTAGTTGTTGCATTAATAGTAGTAGTTATAGCAGCGTAGTAGGAATAGTAGCAGCAGCAGTAGTAGTAATACCAGGAGCTCTAGTGGCAGTAATAGCAATAGTAGAAGTAGCAGAGGCAGTAGCAGCAGCTACATGATTATTTATGGTAGTAGTATGAGTAATAGTAGTTGGAGTAGTGCTAGTAGTAGTGGTGGTAGTAGTAGTAGTAGTAGCAATAATAGTACTAGTAGTAGCAGTATTACTATCAGTAGTGATGGTGGTAGTAGGAGTAGTAGTAGCAACTGTAGTTGTAGTGGTTTTTCTAGTAGTGGTACTAACTGTTGTAACAATAGCAGTACTTGTTGTAGTAGAAGTGGAAGCAGTAGTAGTAGTTCTAGTAGTAGTTGTGGTAGTAGTAGTAGCAATCACAGTAGTAGTAGTTGCAGGAGTAGTAGTAGTGGCAGTAGTAATAGTAGTAGAAGTAATAGTAGTAGTAGCAGTAGTAGTGGTAGTAGTTGTAATAGTAGTAGTAGTAGTAGCAGTAATAGTAGTAGTGGTAAAATAAGTTTCACAAATTGGAGTAGTTGTAGCAGAAGTATTTGTAACAGTAGTAGTAGCTATAGCAGCAGGAGTAGTAGTAGTAGTAGTAGTAATAATAGTTATTGTTGTAGTGGTATTAGCAGAAATTGTTGAAGGAATAGTAGTTGTAGTTGTAGTAGTAGCAGTAGAAGTTGTAGTAGCAGTAGTAGAAGTAGTAGTAGCAGTAGTAGCAATTGTAGTAGTAGTAATCGTATTAGTAATAGTATTAGTAGTAGGAATAGGAGTTGTTGTAGCAGAAGTAGTTGCAACAATAGTAGTGGCCGCGACAGTACGTGTAGTAGTTGTTGTAGTAGTAATATTCGCAGTAGTAGCAGTAGATGTAGTAGTAGTAGTAATAGGGGTAGTAGTAGAGATGGTAGTAGCAGTAGCATTAGATGCAGTAGTAGTAGTAGCAGTAGTAGTAGCTGTAGTAGTAATCGCAGTAGTAGTTTTTGTGGTAGTAGTTGGAGTTTTAGTAGTAACAGTTGCTGTTGTAGGAGTTGTTGTCAAAGTAGTCCCATTAGTAGCGGAAGTAGATGTAGTAGTAGAAGTAGCAGTAGTCATTATAGCAGCAAAAGTAGTAGTGGTAATAATATTAGTAGTTGTTGCAGTAGTAGTAGCTGAAGTAATAGTAGTAGGAGAGGATGTAGTAGTAGTAGTAGTAGTAGTAGTAGTGGACGCTATAGTAGTAGGAACATTAGTAGTCATAGCAGTAGATGGACTAGTAGTAGCAGTAGCAGTAGTACCAGTAGTTGCAGTAGTAGCGTTACTAGTAGTAATTGTTGTTGTTGCAATTGCAGCTGTTATAGTAGTAACGGCAGCAATAGTAGTAGTGGTTGTAGTAGTGTTAATAGTAGTTCCCATAGTAGCAATAGTAGTATTTGGAGTAGTAGTAGTTGTTGTAGCGAAAGAAGTAGTCGTAGTAGTAGCAATAGTAATAGTAGTAGTTGCAGTAGTAGTAGTAGTAGTGGCAGTAGTAGTAGTGGTAGTAGTAGTTGTTATTGTTGTTGCAGTAGCGGGAGAAATAGTAGCGGTAGAAGTAGTAGTAGTAGTAGTAGTAGTAGCAACAGCAGTAGTAGCAGTAGTGGTAGAAGTAGTAGTTGCAGTCGTAGCAGCAGAAGTAGTATTTGTAGTATTAGTAGTTGCAGCAGAGGCAGTAGCATTAGTAGTAGTAGTAGTAGAAGTAGTAGTAGTAGTAGTTGTAGTAGTAGCAGTAGTTGAAGCAGTAGCAGTAGTAGCAGCAGTAGCAGTAGTAGTACTAGTTGTAGTAGTAGTATTAGTTGTAGTAGCAGTAGTAGTTGTAGTTGTAGTAGTAGTAGTAGTAATAGCAGTGGTAGTACTATTTGTAGCAGTCGCAGTAGCAGTAGTAGAAGCAATTGTAGTAGTAGGAGAAGCAGCAGTAGTAGCAGTATGGGAAGTAGCTTGAGTAGCAGTAGCAGTTGTAGTAGTTCTTGTAGAAGCAGTAGTACTAGAAGCAGCAGTAGTAGTATTTGTAGTAGTAGGTGTAGTAGTAGTAGTTGTTCTTGTAGTTGTAGGAGAAGTAGTAGTACTAGTTGTTGTTGTAGTAATAGTAGTGGGAGTTGTTGTAGTAGTGCTATTAGTAGCAGTAGTAGTAATAGTAATAGTAGTAGTAGCAGTAGCAGCAGCAATAGTAGTAGTTGTAGTAGTAGTAGAAGTAGTAGAAGTAGCAGCAGTAGTAGCCGTAGCAGATGTTGTAGTAGTACTAGTAGTAGTGGAAGTAGCTGGAGGTGTACTAGTGGAAGTAGCAGCAGTAGTTGTTGTTGTAGTAGTAGTTGTCGTAGTAGTAGTTGTAGTTGTAGCTGCAGTAGCTAGAGTAGTAGTTGTTGTTGTTGTTGTAGTAGCGGAAGCAAAAGTAGCAGTAGTAGTTGTTGTTGTTGTTGTCATATTAGAAGCATTAGTAGTATTGGCAGCTGTTGTACTAGTGGGAGCAAAAGTAGCGATTGTAGCTGAAGTTGTAGTAATAGTTGATAGTAGTAGTAGTAGTAGTAGCAATAAGAGTAGTGGTCGAGTAGTAGTAGTAGCTGCGACAGCAGCAGCAGCAGTAGTAACAGAAATAGTAGTGGTCGTGATAATAGTAGTTGTAGTAGTAGCAGTAGTAGCAGTAGCAGTAGCAGTGTTGGTAGTGGCAAAAGTTGTGGCTATAGTAGCAGTAGTGGTAGTGGCAATAGCTGCTGTAGCAGTTGCCGTTGTAGTAGTAGTAGTAGTAATAGTGGTAGCTATAGTGGTGGTAGCAGTAGCGGTTGAAGTTGTTGTAGTAGTAGTCGTAGGAGCTATAGTAGTTGCAACAGCAGCAATAGTAGCAGTAGTAATAGTAGTAGGTATAGTAGTAATTGTTGTTGTAGTAGTAGTACTAGGAGTAGTTGTAGTAGTAATTGTAGTAGGAGTAATAGCAGTAGCAGTAGATACAGTAGTAGTTGTAGTAGTAGCGATAGAGCAATTGTAGTAGTAGTAGAAGAAGTACTACGAGTAGTAGTAGTAGTAATAGTACTAGTAGAAGTGGTAGTTGTTGTTGTTATTGCAGCAATACTAAAAGTAGTTACTATAGTTGTGGTAGTTGTAGCAGCAGCAGTAGAAGAAGTAGTATTCCTTGCTGCACTAGTTGTGTTGGTAGTATCAGTAGTAGCAATCATAGCAATAGTGGTAAATGTAACAGTAGCAGCAGTAGTAGCTGTAGCAACAGCAGCAATAATAGTAGTAGCAGTAGTAGTGGCTGTAATGATAGTAGTTGCAGTGGTAGCAGTAGTAGCAATAGTAGCAGTAGTAGCAATTGTAATAGTAGTATTAGTATTAGTTGTAGTAAAAGTAGTTGTAGTCATAGTAGTAGTATGAGAAGTACCGAAGTAATAGTTGTAGTAGTAGTTGCTGCAATGGAAAAAGAAGTAGTAGTCATAATAATAGGAGTAGTAGGAGGAGGAGGAGGAGAATTAGAGTAGTAGCAGTAGCAATAGTCTTAGTAGAAGTATATTATTGGTAATAATGGTGGTGCAAGTAGCAGCAACAGCAGTAGTAGTTGTTGTAATAGAAGTGGTAGTAATAATAATAGTTGCAATACTAGTAGTAGTTGTTGTAGTTGTAATAGTTGTAGTTGTAGTTGTGGTAGTTGTGGTAGGAGAAGAAGCAGTAGTAGTTGCAGTTGTAGATATAGTAGTAGTATTAGTAGTAGCAATAGTAGTTGTAGCAGAAGTAGTGACTACAGCAGGAGTAGTGGTAGTAGTAGTAGTAATACTAGTAATAGCAGTAGCAGTAGTAGCAGTAGTAGCAACTGTAGTAGTTGTAGTGGTAGTAGTATTGCCAGTAGTAGTTGCAGTAGTGGTAGTAGTAGTAGTGGTAGTAGTGGTAGTAGTAGTAGAAGTGGCGGTGGTGGTAGTAGTAGTAGTAGTAGCACTAGCAAGAGTAGTAGCAATATTAGCAAGTATAGTAGTCGTAGCATTAGTAGTAGTAGTAGTTGCAGTATCAGTAGTAATAGTATTAGTAGTAGCCGAAGTAGTAACAGTAGTAGTAGCAGTACCTGTAGTAATAGAAGTAGTAGACGTAGCCGAAGTAGTAGTAGTAGTAGTGGTAGCAGTAGTAGCAAAAGTAGCAGCAGTAGAAGTAGCAATAGTAGTAGGTGTAGTATTAGTAGCATTAGTAGCAGTAGTAGCATGAGTGGTAGTAGTAGTAGCTGTAGTAGGAGTAATAGCAATTTTAGTCATAGTTATTCTAGTAGTAGTAGCAGTAGTAGCCGTAATAGTAGGAGTAGAGTTGTAGTAGAAGCAGTAGCAGCAGCAGTAGTAGTAGAAGTAGTAATAGTAGCTGTAGAGTAGTGGTAGTAGTAGTGGTGGTCGCAATAGGAGCAGTTGTAGTAGTAGAAAACGTAGTATGAGTAGTAGTAGTAGTAACTATATAATAGTTGCAGTTGTAGTAATAGTAAGAGAAGTGGTAGTAGTAGTAATTGTTGTTGTAATAGTAGTAGTGTGGTGGCAATTTTTGTTGTTGCTCCTACGGTAGTTGAAGTTGTTGTTGTAGTTATTATAGTAGTAGTAATTGTTGGTGTAGTAGCTGTAGTCGTAGTAGTAGTAGTAGTAATCGCAGTAGTTACAATAGTAGCAGTAGTAGAAAAAGAAGCAATAGTAGTAGTAGTTGTAGTAGTAGGTATAGTAGCTGTAGTAGCACCAGTAGTAGTATTTGTTCGTGTACTAGTTGTGTTGGTAGTAGTAGTAGTGGCAGTTGTAGTAGTAGTAGTAATAGTAGAAGTAGCAGCAGTAGTAGTAATAATAGTAGTAGTAGCAGTAATAGTAGGAATAGTAGCGATAATAGCGATAGTCGCAGAAGTTGCAGTAGCAGCAATGGTAGTAGGGGTAACATTAGAAGTCGTATTTGCTATAGTAGTAGTTGTTGTACTCTTAGTACTAGAAGTAGTTGTAGCAGAAGGAGAAGTAGAGCAGTAATAGTAGTAGTAGTGATTATAGCAGTAGTTGCTGTAGTGGAAGTAGTGGTCGTCATAATAGTAACAGCTATAGTAGTAGTAGGAGAAATAGAGTAGTAGCAATAGCAATAGTCATAGTAGTAGTAGTAGTAGCAGAAGTAGTATTACTTGTAGTAGTGGTAGCAGTAGCAGAAATAGAAGTAGTAGTAGTAGTGGTTGTAGTTGTAGTAGCAGTAGTAGTAGTCGTCGTTGTAGCAGTAGCAATAACAACAATACTAGTACTAGTTGTTGTTGTTGTAAGTGTAGTAGTAGTAGTACCGGTAGTAGCAGTAGCAGTAGCACTAGTAGTAGTAGCAGCAACAATACTAGTAGTAGTAGCAATAATAGTAGTAGTTGTAGTAGTCGGAGTAGGAGCGGTAGTAGTGGCAGTAGCAGTAGCGGTCGTAGTGTTAGTAGTAGTAGTAGTAGTAGCAGCAGCCACAATTGTAATTGTAGTAGTAGGTGTAGTTGTAATAGTAGCAAAAGTAGGAGTAGTAGGATTAGTAGGAGAAGCAATTCTTCGAGTAGTAGTTGTTGTACTAGGAGTAGCATTAGTAAAAGGAGTAGCAGTAGCTGTAATAGTATTAGTAGTCATAGTTGCAGTATTAGATCGAGTAGTAGTAATAGTAGTAGGAGTAGTTGTAGTGTAGTAATAGTTGTAGTAGTTGCTTTAGTATTAGTGGTCATAGTAGTAATGATCAGAGCATTAGTAATTGCAGTAGTATTAGTGGTAGAAGTAGTTGTTGTTGTGGTAGTTTTAGGAGTAGTTTGAGTAGTGGTAGTGGTAGTAGAATTAGTTGTAACAATAGTAGTTTTAGTAGTAGAAGTTTTTGCTGCATTATTAGTAGTAGCAATAGGAGTAATAGTTGTAGTAGTAGTAGGGGGAGGAGGAGGAGTTGTACTAGGAGTAATCGTAGGAGTAGTAGTGGTGGTAGGGGTAGGAATTGTAGTTGTAGTACTAATAGTAGTAGCAACAGTAGTATTAGTAGCAGCAGTAGTAGTAATAGTAGTACTAGTAGTAGTAGTAGTAGTAGAGTAAGCTGTAGTAGTAGCAAAAGTAGTAGCAAAAGTACTAGTAGTAATAGAAGCAAAATAAGTAGTTGTAAAACTTGTAGTAGTGGCAGTAGTAGTAGTGGGAGAACTAGTTGGAGTAGTAGCATTCGTAGTAGCAATAGTACTAGTAGTAGTAATAATACAAGTAATAGTAGTTATAGTGGCTATAGTAGTAGCAGTAGTTGCAGTAGTAGTAGCGATTATAGCAACAGTAGCAGAAGTAGTAGTGGTAGAACTAGTAGTAGTAATAGTAGTAGTCGAAGTAGTAGAAGTAGTAGCAGTAGTAGCAGTAGTAGCGGTAGAAACAGTAAGTGATGTTGTAGCAACAATAGCAGTGTTAGCAGCCGTAGGAGTAGATGTAGTCATAGTAGCAGTAGTACAAATAGTTTTAGGAGCAGCAGCAGTAGTAGCAGCATCAATAGTTGTAGTGGTAGTGGTAGTAATAGTAGTAGTAGTAGTAATAGTAGTAGTAGCAGAAGTAGTTGTTATTGTTGTTGCAGTAGTGGTAGTAGATGTAGTACTAGTTGTACAAGTAGAAGTGCTTGGAGAAGTAGTTGTGCTAGTAGCAGTAGCTGTATTAGTAAAAATACAAGTAGTAGAAGTTGTAGTGGTAGTAGTAGGAGAAGTAGTAGTAGTAGCCATAGTCGTAGTAGTAGGTATAGTAGTAGTAGTAGTGATAATAGTACTAGAAGAATTAGCAGTAGTAGTCACAAAAGTAGTAGTAGTAGTACTTGTAATAGCCATAGCAATAGTAGGAGAAGTAGTTGCATTAGTAGTATTAGCAGCAGTATTAGTAGTATTAGTAGTAGTACTAGTTGCAACAGTAGTAGTACTAATACTGGTAGTTGTTGTTGTTGTAGTACTAGTAGTGGTAGTAGTTATAATAGTTGTAGTAGTTGTAGTAGCAGTAGTAGCAGTAATAGTAGCGGTAGTAGTAGTAATAGTAGTAGTAGTAGTCGAAGTAATAGTAGTAGTAGTAGTAGAAGCACTAGTAGTAGTTTTAGTAGTTGTGGTGATAATAGTAGTACTTATCACAGTAGTAGCAATTAAAGCAGAAGTAGCAGTAGTAGTAATAGCAGCAGCAGTAGTAGTAGAAGTAGTAGTAGTAGTATTAGTAGTAGCGGCAACACTAGTAGTAGCAGCTGTAGTAGTAGTAGTCAAATAAGTTATAGGAGTAGTAGTTGTAGTTGCAACAGCAAGAATAATAGTTCTAGTAGTAGGGGTAGTAGTAGTTATTGTAGTTGTAGTAGTAGTTGTAGTAGCAGTAGTCGCAGCAGCATCTGCCGCAGTAGTAGTAGCAGTAGTAGTAGCAGCAGTAGTTGTAGTAGGAGTAGTAAAAGTAGTATTAGAAGCAGCTGTAACTGTAGCAGTTGCAGAAGTCGTAGTAGCAGCAGTAGGAGTTGTAGTAGTAGGAGTTGGCATTGTTGGAGTAGTAGCAGTAGTAGAAGTAGTACGAGTAGTAGGGGTAGTAGGAGTAGTAGTAGTAGTTGGAGTAGTTGTAGTAGCAGTAGTAGTTGTAGTAGTAGTAGTAGTAGTAGCAGTTGTAGTCATAGTAGTAGTATTAGCAAGAGCAGTAGCAGCAGCAGTAGTTTTTCTTATAGTAGTACTAGTAGTAGTAGTAGTAGCAATGGTTGATGTTGTTGTAGTAGTAGTACTAGGATTAGCGGGAGTAGTAGTAGTTGTTGCAGTAATAGTAGTAGTAGTAGTAGTTATTGTTGTTGTTGTTGTAGTAGTAGTAGTAGTAATAGTAATAGTAGTAGTAGTAGTAGTAGTAGTAGTAGTAGTAGTAGTAGTAGTAATTGGAGCGTTAGTAACAGTATAAGTAGTAGTAGTAGTTGTTGTTGTTGTTGTTATTATCATAGTAGTAGTAGGATTTGAAGTAGTTGTAGTAGAACTAGTAATAGTAGTTTTAGTAGTAGTAGTAGAAATAGTACAAGTAAAAATAGTATTAGTAGTAGTAGTTGTAGCAATAGGAGTGGTAGTTGTAGTAGTAGTAGTAGTAGAAGGAGTAAGAGTCATAGGAGTAGTTGTAGTTGTAGTTGTGGTTGTAGGTGTAGGAATGTAGTTGTGGTAGTAGTTGTAGTGGTACTAGTAGTTGTTGTAATAGTAGTAGTAGTATTGGCTGTAGTACTTATAGTAATAGCATTTGCCGTAGAAATAGTAGTAGTAGTAGAAGTAGTAGTAGTAGCAAAAGTAGTAGCAGTAGTGCTAGTGGTAGTAGAAGCAAAAGTAGTAGAAGTAATAGTACCAGCAGTAGTAGTAGTAGTATTGTTTGTAGTAGCAATAGTAGATGTAATAGTAGTAGTAGTAGCAGTAGAAGCGGTAGTAGTAGTAGTATTAGTAGTAACAGAAGTAGTTGTAGTAGTAGCAGCGATAGTAGTAGTATTAGGAGTAATAGTAGAAGTAGCCGTAGTAGTATTAGTAGCAATAGTATAGTAGAAACAATAAGAGCTGTAATAGCAGTAATAGCAATAATAGTAGTAGTTGATGCTGTTGTAGTAGTTGTAGTTGTAGTGCTAATAGTTTTAGGAGGAGGAGGAGTAGTAGTAGTAGTAGATTTTGTAGTGGTAGCGACAGTAATAGTTTTAGTATAATAGTAGTAGTTGTTGTTGTAGTACTATTAGTTGCAGCAGCAGCAGTAGATGCAGTAGTAGTTGTACTAGTGGAAGTGGTAGGAGATGTAGTAGTGGTAGTAGTTGTTGTTGTTTTAGTAAAAGTAGTAGTCGCAATTGTAGTGGTCGTAGTATAAATAGTAGCAGTTGAAGTAAGAGAAGTTGTAGTGGTAGTAGTAGGAGCAATAGTAGTAGTAGCAGTAGTTGTAGAAGTAGTGGTAGTAGTATTAGAAGTAGAAGTAACAGTAGTAATAGTACAAATAGTAGTTGTTATTGTTGTAGTAGTAATAGCAGTAGTAGTCGTAGTTGTAGTGTTAGTAGTAGGAGTAAAACTACTATACTACTACTGCTGCTAAAACTACTATTACTCGTACTGCTACTACTAGCAGCAGTATTGGTAATTGTCGGAGAAGTAGCCGTAGTAGCAATTGCCGTAGTAGTAGTCGTAATAGTACTAGAATTAATTGTATCAGTAATAGTAGTTTTAATAGCACTAGTATTAGTAGTAGTAGTAGGGGTAAAACTATTACTACTACTAAAACTACTACCACTCCTACTACTAAAACTACTATTACTACTACAACTACTGCTGTTGCTGCTTCTACAATTAGTTCTATTGCAACTACTACTACTACTATTGCTATAAAAAGTACTATTACTACTACTACTACTACTACTACTACAGTTGGTGTGGCTAATACAACAACAACAATAACTCCTACTGCTGCTGTTGCAACTACAGCTACTCCTGCTACAACTACAACTGTTGCTACTGCTAGTATTACTACTACTACTACTCCCAATAATAGTGTTACTCCAACTGCTACTACCCCTACTACTACTACAACTACTACACCTACTACGACTGCTACAACTACTACTTCGGCAACTAATACTACTACTCCTACTCCCACTCATGCTACTACAAATACTACGAGTAATATTTCTACTACTGCTATAACTACTATTACAACAACTACAATAACAACTACTCCTACTAATAAGAATAATACTATAACTACTAAAACAACTACTACTAATACTACTACTAGTAAAATTGCTACTACTACTACTCCTTCTACTTCTGTTACTACTACTACTAATACTACTTCTAGTCTAACTCCTACTCCTACTCCTACTCTGACTACTACTACACCTACTACTACTACTACTACTACAACAACAACAACCACAACAGTTACAACTATTACTATTGGTACTACTAATCCTGCTGCAACTCCTACTTCCACTACTACTACTACATCTACTCCTCCTCCTCCTCCTCCTACTACTACTACACCTACTCCTACTTCTATTACTACTACTACTACCCTCCTACTACTGCTGCTACTACGCCTACTGCTACTACTACTTCTATTGCATCTACTACTACTACTACTACAACTCCTACTACTAATCCGACTCCTACTACTACTACTCCAACTACAAGTCCTACTAGTACTACTCCTACTACTACTCCTACCTATACTATTACTACTACTACTACTACCTATATTATTTCTAACACTACTACTACTACTACTCCAACTTCTACTTCGACAACAACAACTACTACAACTACTATTACAACAACAGCAACTACAACTCCTGCAACTACAATAACTTCTACTACTACTAGTACTACTACTGCTGCTACAACTATTGTTACTAATGCAGCTACTAGTTTTGCTTTTACTATTACGACTGTTACAACTCTTACTACAACTATTATTACTACTTCCACTATTACTCCTCCTCCTCCTCTTCTTCCTCCTCCTCCTACTACTACTACTATTACTATGACTACTTCTACTACCTCAAGTGCTACTACTACAATTGCTTCTGCTACTGCTACAACTACTACACTACTACTACTGCTGCTACTACTGCTACTGCTACTACAACTATACTACTACTACTACTACTGCAACTACTACTTCTACTACTACTACTACTATTATTACTTCTACTACTATTATTGCTGCTACTACTACTTGTGCTACTACTTCGACTACAACATCTACTACGAGTACTAGTACTAATAAAACTAGCACTAGTACAAGCACTACTTCTATTACTTCTACAACAACAACAACTACTAATACTGCTATTCCAACTACTACTACTACAACAACAACTATTACTACTGTTATTACTACTGCATGTATAACTACTACTACTCCAACACTTACTTTAAGAACAATAAATACTACTACTACTACTCTTGCGACTTCTATGACTACTACCACTATAATTACAACTACTACTTTTACTACTATTGCTGCAACTACTACAAATATTACAACTACTACTACTACGCCTACTACTATTACTATTATAACTACTACTGCTACTTATCCTACAACAACTACTACTACCACTACTACTACTACTACATCTACAACGTCAACTATGCCAACTCCTACTTTTACAGAAAAAACAACTACTACTACTCCTATGACTTTTGCTACTGCTACCCCCATAATTACAACTACTACTTTTACTAGTACTACTACTATTACAAATGCTACTACTACTATTACTACTGTTACTACAAATACTACGCCTACTACTATTACTATTACTACTACTACTGCTAATACTACTGCTACTACTGCTACTTCTACTACTACTACTACTACTACTACTACTACTATTACTACTAAAGTGCTACTACTCCTACTGCAACTAATACTACTACTATAACTTCTACTACTTCAACTACTAATACTACTACTTCTGTTACAACTACAACTGCTACTATTACTAGTACTATTACTACTCCAATGACTACTGCTACAACGACTGCTACTATTACAACTACTACTACTTCTTCTTCTTCTTCTACTACTGCTATTATTGCTACTATTATTACTACTACTACTACTACTACTTCTGCGACTACTTCAGCTACTACTAGTACAACTAATACTGCAACTACTACTATGAAAACTACTTCAGCTACTCCTAGTACTATGACTACTGCTACCACTACTACTAGCACAACTCATATTGCCGCTACTACTATAATTACTGCTAACTCCTAATACTTATACTTCTACTAATGCCACAACAACTATTCCTACTACTACTGCTATTTCTACTACTATAACAACAACAACTACTACTACTACAACTATTTCTACTCTTGTAGCTACTACTACTCCAACTACTATTATGGGTACTACTACTGCCACTACTTCTACTACAACTACTACTCCCAATACTACTACTACTGTTACTACTACAACTGCTACTTCGACTACTACTACTACAACTATGTCTACAACTGCTACTACTCCGACCCCTACTACTACAACTACTGCAACTGCTACTAATCCTACTATAACTCCTACTACTACCCGAACAATTACAAATACTACTATTACTACTGAAAATATTATTACTATTAATACTATTCCTACTGCTACTACTACATCTACAACTACTTCTACTCTAGCTCCTTCTATTACAACTTCTTCCAGTACTACTACTCCTACGAGTACTCCTACTACTACAACTACAATTACAACTACTACTACAAATACTACAACTATTTCTGCTATTATTACTACTGCTACTATAACTTCTACTACTATTACTACTATTGCTACTTCTTCTTCTACTACTACTACTACAACTAATGCCACAACTACTACGAATACAACTACTACTACTCATACTAAAACTACTACTACTACGAATACTAGTACTAGTACTATTACTACTACTACTACTACTACTACTACTACTACTACTACTACTACTACTACAACAACAACTACTACTACTACAACAACTACTACTAGTAGTGCTTCTACTCCTACTGCTACTACTTCTCTTGGTACTATGACGGTCACTACTACAACTTCTTCTACTTTTCACTACTAATTACGACTATTTCTATTACTACTGCTACAACTCCAACTCTATCATTACAACTTCTACTACGGCTACCAGACTTACAATGACAAACAACTACTAAGTAACAAATACTACTAACTAGTAACGACTACTACGCTACGCCTACTTCTCTACTATACTACCCGCTACATTTTCTGCTATTACTACGACTACTAATGGCCAACAACTACTACTACTACAATACTAACGACTACTACTACTACTACGACTATAACTACTACTGCCACTACTCTACTACTACTACTACTCTACTACTACTACTACTACTATTGCTACTACTCCTACTACTACTACCTTCCCTACTACTATTACCACTATTATACAACTTCTACTACTTCAACTACTAATACTACTACTAATTCTACTACTTCTATTACTACCACAACGACTACTACAAGTCTAACTACTACTACTACTACAACTATTGCGACTACTCCTACTACTACTATTAGTCCGGCCACTACTGCTACTACTTCTTCTTCTTTTACTACTACTGGCACTACCACAATTGCTACTATTAATACTGCTACTACTACTTTTGCTACTATTTTGCTACGACTACAACAACTAATAATACCACTACTACTACTATTACAACTATAACTTTTACCCCTACTGCTATTGCGGCCACTCCTACTACTACTACTTGTACCAAGTATACTACTGCTACACCTACTCCAACTCCTACTCCTACTCCTACTGTTCCAACTTCTACTATCACAACTATAACAACTAGTGCTCCTGCAACTTCTACTACAGCTACTATTACAACAACTACTACTATTATTGCTGCTACTACTACTATTATTTATTCTACTACTACTATTACTACTAATACTACTACAGTGACAATTACTACTCCTCCTCCTACTACTACTTCTACTAGTGCTACTTCTATAACTAGTACTGCTACTTCTACTACAAATATTGCTACTACGATTGCTACTATTACTTCTAGAGCTGCTACTACTACTGCTACAACAACAACTACTACTATTGTTACCACTACTACTACTGCTACTACTACAGCTATTGCTACTACTAATGTAACAACTATTGCTAGTATTATTACTTCTGCTACTATTTCTACTATTGCTACTTTTACTACTAATACAACTACTAATACTACTATTACTACAATACTACTGCTACTGCTCTACTACTACTATGACTACTCATACTACTACAACAATAACTACTATTACTACTGCTGCTGCTACTCCTACTACTACCCCTACTATTACTATTGTTACTACTACTATCAATATCGTAACTACTACTAGTACAACTACTGTTGACTACTACTACTGCCACAGCCACTTCTACTGCAACTGCTGCTACTACTACTGCTACTACTAATGCTATTGCTACTGCTGCTACTACTACTACTATTACCACTACTGCTGCTGCTACTACTACTACAATAACTACTACTGCAATAACTACTACTACTATTACTACTACTACTAGTACTACTACAACTACTGCTACTGTTGTAACTCCTACAACTACTCCTATAACTACTCATACTACTGCTACTACTATTACTTCTACTAATATAACTATTGTAGCTACTACTCCTACTTCTACTCCTACCACTACTACAACTTCAACTACTGCTAATACTGTTGCTATTTCTACCACTGCAACTGCTACTATCGCTACTACTGCTTCTTCTGCTACTACTACTACTACAACTACAACTACTTCTACAACTGCTATAATTGCTACTACTGCTGTAACTTCAGCTACTACTGCTTCTACTACTGCTTTTGTTGCTATTACTACAACTACTGCTACTACTACTATTACTATAGCTACTGCTACTACTACTACTACTACTACTACTACTACTACTATTACTACTACTATACTACTTTCACTGCTACGACACTACTACTACTGCTGCTACTACTCCTAGTGCTACAACTATTGCCACTTCTACTACCACCACCACCACTGCCACTGCTAGTTCAACTACTCCTACTACTACGATTCGCACTATTACTACTACTATGACTTCTCTTACTACTGCTACAAACACTACTAGTGCTGCTGCTGTTGTAGCTACAATTCCTATAGCTACACCTACTGCTATAACTAATATTATAGCTGCCACTACTCCCAATGCTACTCCTAGTCCTACTACTATTGCTACTACTACCAATACTACAACTACTGCTGCTGCTACTACTTTTACTTCTACTACTACTACTACTGCCACCTCTACTGCTATCGCTACTAGTACTGCTATTACAACTACTACTAGGATTACTCTGATTGCTACTTCCACTATGACTTTAACTACTACTACTGCTATGACCATAACTACTACTGCTACTACTACTACTACTCGTACTACTCTTGCTAATACTTCTGCTACTCCTCCTACTACAACTACTATTACTACTATTACTACTACTCGTCCAGCTACTTTTCTAACGACTACAACTTCTCCTACTACTACGACAACTACCACTACTATTACTGCTCCTACTCCTACTGCTATAACTACTACTATTACTGCTACTGCTACTATTACTACAAGTATAACTACCGCTACTTCTGCTATTACTGTTGCTACTGCTACTATTATTACTGTTGAAACTACTACTGCTGCTACTACTTCTACTGCAGTTATTACTGCTACTACAACTACTAGTATACTACTACTGCTACTGTTACAATTATAACTACTGCTACTACTACTACTACTATTACCACTTCCATTCCTACAACAAGTCATACTGCGGTAGCTTCTAATATTACTATTAATCTTCTACTACAACTACTATACTACTACTTCTGCCATGATTCGTAATGCCAATCCTATAACTACTTCTACTACTACTGCTACAACTACTACTATACCTACTGCTACAACTATTACTATGACTACTACTACAACCATTACTCCTAATACAATAGCTACAATTACTCCTACTACTACTGCTACTATTACTACAACTTCTACCACTACAGTTACTATTACTGCTACTACTACTATTACGCCTACTACTATTACTCCTACTTGTACTACTATAACTACTCCGGCTACTACTACGACTACTACTGATGCCGAATACTAACCACTACGTAATACAAGAACAACAATAAGTGCTTGCTGCTTGCTACGACTAGTAATAGTACTACTTCTACTGCTATGACTATCGCTACTGCTACTGCTACTACTACTATGGCTACTGCTACTACAGCAACTGCAACTACTACAACTACTATAGCTGCTATTATTACTGCTACAATTGCAGCTAATACTATAGCCACTACCACTACTGCTACTACTAATACTAGTGCTGCTGCTACTACTATTGCTACTACTACAACAACCAGTATGACTTCTACTACTACCACTCCATCGACTACTACTACTACTACCACTCCATCGAATACTACTACTACTACCACTCCATCGACTACTACTACTACTATTGCAACTACTGCTACCTCTGCTGCTACTACTACTATAGCTATTATCTATATTACCAACAAAAGTAGTCAAAGTAGTGGTAGCAGTAGTAGCCATAGTAGAAAAAGTAGTAGTACTAGAAATTATAGTAGTAGTAGTGTTGATATAATAGTAGTAGAAGTAGTAGTACTAGTAGTATTAGTAGTAGTAGAAGTACTAATAGTAGTAGTACTACCATTAGTAGTAGCAGTAATAGTGGTAGTATCAATAGCATTAGTAGAAGTAGAAGTAGTGGTAGTAACAAAAGTAGTAATAGTAGTAATAGTAGTTGGAGAAGTATTAATAGTAGTTGTAGTGTGAGCAATAGTATAAAAAATAGTGTGGCAATAGTAGTAGTAATAGCAAAAGTAGTTGCAAAAGTAGTATTATTAGTACTAGAAGTTTGAGTGGTCATAGTAGTAGTAGAAGCAGTACTAGTAATTATAGAGGTAATAATTATAGTCGTAGTAGTAGTAGTAGTAATAGTCGCAATAGGAGTAGTAGTTGTAGTAGTAGTAGCAGCAGTAATAGAAGTAGTAGTAGTAACAGTAACAAGAGTAGCAAAAGTAATAGTAGTAGTAGTAGTAGTAGTAGTAGTTGTAGTAGTAGTAGCATCAATTGAAGTACTAGCAATAGTAGTTGTAGTAGTAGTAGCATCAATTGAAGTACTAGCAATAGTAGTTGTAGTAGTAGTGGTTGTAGTTGCTGAAGTAGTAAAATTAGAAGTAGTGGTAATAATAGTACCAGAAGTAGTAGTAGTGGTGTTGGTTGTTGTAGTAGTAGTAGTAGCAGTAATAGATGTAGTAGTAGTAGCAGTAGTAGCAAAAAGAGTAGTAGTAGTAATATCAGAAGCAGAAGTTGTAGTAGTAGTAGTGGTAGGAAGAGCAGGAATAGTAGTCAGAATAGGTGTAGGAGAAATTGTAGCAGTAGGGGTAGTATTAGGTGTAACCACAATAGTAGTAGTAGCATTAGCAGTAGCAGTAGCAATTATAGTGGTAGTAGCTATCGTAGCGATAACAACATTCATAGTTATAGTAGTAGCAGTAGTTGTTGTAGCAGAAATAGGAGTAGTTGTAATAGTAAAAGTAATAGTGGCAATAGTAGTAGCAGAAGTAGTTGCAGTAATAGTAGCATTAGTAGCAATAGTCATCACAGTAGTGGTAGCAATATTAGCAGTAGGAGTAGCAGCAGCAGTAGTAGTAGCTGCAGTAGTAGCAATAGCAGTAGGAAAATTAGTAGTAGTCGTACTGTTATTATTAGTAAGAGTAGTATTAGTAATTGTCGTATTGTAGTATTAGTATTTATTGTAGCAAAAGTACTAATAGTACTAACAATAGGAGCAGTAGTATGAATAGTAGTAGTAGGAGTAGGAGTAGTTATAGAAGTAGCAGTAGTAGTGATAATAGTTGTAGTAGTAGCAGCAGTAGAGGTAGCAATTATAGTTGTAGAAGTTGTAGAAGTAGTAGTAGTGGTAGTGGTAGTACTAGTTGTAGAAGTCATAGTACTAGTAGGAGTAGGAGTAGTAGAAATAGTAGTAGTTGTTGTTGTAGCGGTAGTAGTAGTAATAGTAGTAGTAGTAGTGGTAGCAGTAGTAGTAGTAGTGCTAGTAATAATCGTAGTAGTAGTGTTAGCAGCAGTAGTAATAATAGTAGTAGTAGAAGTAGTAGTGGTAGAAATCGTAGTAGCTGCAGCAGTAGCCATAGTTGTAATAGTTGTAGTAGTTGTAGTAATCGTAATAGTTGCAGGAGTAGTAGTAGTACTAGTAGTAGTAGTTGTATTAGTAGTGTAGTAATAGTAGTTGTAGTGGTAGCAGTAGAAGCAGCAGCAGCAGTGGTAGTAGTGGCAGTAGTAGTAGTAGTATTAAATGCAATTGTATTGGTAGTAGGAGCAGTAACAGAAATAGTAGTAGTAGTTTTTGTTGTAGTTGTAGTAAGAGTAGAAGTAGTAGTAGTAACAGTAGTAGTATTAATATTAATATTAGGAGGAGTAGTAGTAGGAGTGGTAGTAGCGGTAGGAGTTGGAGTTGGAGTAGTAGTGGTACTATTTGTAGCAGTATTAGATGTAGTAGTGGTGGTGGCGGCGGTCGTGGTAGTTGTAGTAGCAGCAGGAGTAGTAGTAGTAGCAGTTATAGCAGTAGTAGTAGTAGTAGAAGTAGTAGTAGTAGCGATTGTTGTGGTAACTATAGTAGTTGTGGTTGTTGTAGCAGAAGTAGTAGTGTAAATGTCGTAGTAGTAGTAGCACTAGTAGAAGCGATACTATTAGCAGCAAAAGTAATAGTAGTAGTACTAGTGGTGGTAGAAGGAGATGCTATACTATTAGTGATGTGATAGTAGTAGTAGTAATAGTAGTTGTAGAAGGTGATGTAGTGGTAGTTGTAATAGTAGCAACAACAACAGCAGTAGCAACAGTAGCCAAAGTAGTTGTAGTAGTAGTGGCAGTAGTAATAGCAATCCAGTAATAGTAACTGCACCAGTTGTAGTAGTAGCATTAGGAGAAGTCATTGTAGTAGAAGTAGTGGTAGTATGAGTAGCAGTAGTAGTAGTAGTTGATGAAATAGTAGGAGTAGCAGTAGTAGTAGCCATAGCAGCGACAGTAATACTATTAGTAGTAGTAAGTGCAGTAGTGGTAGTAGTGGCCGCAACAGTAGTATTAGTAGTAATAGAAGTTGGAGCAGCAGTAGTAGTAGTAGTAATAGTAGTAGTAGTAGGAGCTAGAATTGTAGTAGTAGTAGTGGCAATAGTAAAGGGAGAAGAGTAGCAGTTGTGGTACTCGAAGTAGTAGTTGTGGTAGTAGTAATAGTAGATGTTGTAGTAGCAATAGTAGTTGTTGTTGTTGTTGTAGTAGTTGTAGTAGCAGCAGTAGTTAGCAATAATAATTATAGTAGTAGTAGGTGGAGTAGTAGTATTCTGATGAGTACTAGTAGTAGTAGTCATATTTGTAGCAATAATAGTAGGAGCAAGAGCCATAGTAGTGGTATTTAAAGTAGTCTAAGGTGTAGTAGTTGTAGTACCAGTTGTAGCAGTAGTAGTAGCAGGTGTATTGGTGGTAGTAGTAGTAGTGGAAGTGGTAGTACTACCCGTATAAGTAGAAGTACTAGTAGTAGCTGTAGTGGTAGTAGTAGTTTGACTTGTAGTAGTAGTGGTAGTTGTGGTAGGAGTTGTTGTAGAAGTTGTAGTAGTAGCTGTAGTAGTAGTAGAAGTAGCAATAGTCGAAGTAGGATAAGCAGTAGTAGCAGTATTAGTAGTAGTAGTAGTAGGAGTAGTAGTAGTAGTAGTAGTAATAGTAGTAGTAGTAGTAGTAACTGTAGTAGTAGCAGTCATAGTAGTTGTAGTGTAGTAGTTATAGTATTAGTAGTAGTGGTTGTTGTACTAATCGGAGTAGCAGCATGAGCAGCATTAGTAGTAGTAGTAGTGGCATAAGTAGTTGTGGCAATAGTAGTAGTCATTGAAATAGTAGGAGTAGGAGGAGTACTAGTAGTAGTAGCAGCAGCAGCGGTAGCACGAGTAGTAGTAGTAGTAATAATAGTAGTAGTAGTAGTAGTAGTAGTAGTACTGTTACTACTACTGGTGCTGCTACTATTACCACTACTGCAACTGTTACTATAGCTACTACTACAACTACTACTGCAATTACTACGACAACTACTACTCCTACCACTAATACTACTGCTTCTACTACAACTATTGCAATTGCTACTATTACTACTTTAGGTACAGCAACTAATACTACAACAACTCTTGCTACTACTGTTACAACTATTAGTTTTACTAATGATACTCCAGCTACTTTTGCTACCGCTACTGCTTCTTCAATTGCAACTGCAACTACAACTAGTAGTCCTACTACTACTGCTAGAAATATTACTCCAACTACTACTACTACTATAGCTCTTATAGCTACTTCCCTTGCTACCAATACTACTACAGCTTTTGCTACAACTACTACTACTATTTTTGCTACTACTACTATTGTTGCTACTCCTACTACTACTACTACAGCAGCTACTCCAACTACTACCACTACCACTACTGCGACTAGTACTACTATTACTACTACTACAAATTTTGCTATTATTTTTACAGCAACTACAACTACTACAACTACTACTTCTATTATTACTATCATTGCTAGGAATACTACATCTACTACTACTACTACTACTACTACTACTACTACTACTACTACTACCTTTGTATAAGCATTATCAATAGTACCTGTAGTAGTATTAGTAGTAGCAGTAGCATTAGTTGTAGTAGTAGTAGTAGTAGCTGAAGTCGTAGTAGTCATGGAAGTAGTAGTAGCAGGAATAGTAGTAGTAGCAATTGGCGTGGTAGTAGTAGTGGCGGTAGTAGTGCTAGAATTAGTTCTAGTGGTAGCAGTAGTAGTAGTTGTACTAATAGTAGGATTAGTAGCTATAATTGTAGTTGTTGTTGTTGTAGTCGTAGCAGCAATAGCTGTAGTTGTAGTAGCAGTAGTATTAGTAGCTATAGTCGTAGTAGTTGTAGTAGTAGTAGTAGTAGCAGCAATAGCTATAGTAGTAATAGTAGTATTAGTAGTAGTAGTACTAGCAGTAGTAGTAGTTATGGCCAAAGTAGTAGTAGTTATAATAGCAATAGTAGTAGCAGTCATAATTGTAGTAGTAGTAGCAGCAATACCTGTAGGAGTAGTTGTTGTAGCCAAAGTAGTACAACACTTTTAGTAGTCATAGTAGTAGTTGTTGTAGTTATAATAGTAGTTGAAGTTGGAGTAGTAGTAGTAGTCGTAGTAGTAGTAGTAGTAGTACTACTACTAGTAGTAGTAGTACTAGTAGTAGTAGTAGTAGTAGTAGTAGTAATTGTAGTAGTTGTAGTAATAGGAGTTGGAGTAGGATTAGCAATAGGAGTAGTAGTAGTTCACGTAGTGGTAGTCGTAGTTGTAGTAGTAGAAGCAGCAGTAGCCATAGTAGTTGCCCAAGTGGTAGCAAAATTAGTATTAGTTGTTGTAGCAATTGTTGTAGCAGAAGTGACAGTAGTAGTAGTTGAAGTAGTTGTAGTAAAAGTTTCAGTCATCATCAGAGTAGTAGTAGTAGTGGCAAAAGAAGTAGCAATAGCAGTCACAATACTTGTACGAGTAGTAGTAGTAGTAGTAGTAGTAGCAATAGTAGTAGTAGTGGTAGCATTATTACTTGCAATAGTTGTACCTATTGTCATAGTGGTAGCAGCAGTAGCAGTAGTAGTAGTTGTAGTATGAGCAGTAGTTGTTGAAGTCGAAGAAGTAGCAGCAGTAGCAGTATTAGTAGTAGTAATTATAGTAGCAGTAGTAGTACTAGTAGTGGTAGTTATATGAGTAGTAGCAGTAATAGTTGTTATAGTAGTAGCAGTAGCAATAGAAGTTGTTGTTGTAGCAGTAGTAGTAGCAGCGGTATTACTTGCAATAGTAGCAGCAGTTGCCATAGTAGTAGTATTTGTTGTAGTATGAGCAGTAGTTATGAAAGCAGGAGAAGTAACAGCAGCAGTGTATTAGTAGTAGTAGTAGTAGTAGCAGTAGCAGTAGCAATAGCAGTAGTGGTAGTAGCTATAGTAGTAGTAGTAGTAGTAGTAGTAGTAATAGTAGAAGTAGTAGGAATAACAGAAAATAGTACTAGTAGGAGTAGTAATAGTAGTTGCAAGAGTGTTACCGATAGTAGTAGTAGCGGTAGAATTAGTTGTAGTAGCAGTAGGAGTAGTAGTAGTAGCAGTGCCAGTAGTAGTAGTACTAGTAGCAGTAGCAGTAGCAGTCATAGTAGTTATAGAGCAGTATTACTAGTAGCCAGCGTAGTACTAGTAATAGGAGTAGTAGTTATTGTTGTTGTAGTATTAGTACTAGTTGTTGTTGTTATTGTAGTAGTAGTAGTAGTTGTTGTAGCAAGAGTAGTAGTAGGAGGAGGAGTCGTAGTAGTAGTAGTAGCAGCAGTAGTAGTTGTAGAAGCAATAGTTGTAGCAGTAGTAGCAGCAACAACATTAGTAGTTGTAGTAGTAGGGCCGTAGTAGTAGTTGTTGTAGTAATAATAGTACTCGGAGTTATTATTGTTGTTGTAGTACTAGTTGCTATAGTAGTTGTAGCAATAGTAGTAGTAGTAGTAATAATTATAGTAGTAGTAGGAAAAGAAGCAGATGGGGTAGTAGCTATAGTAGTTGTAGTACAAGTAGTTGTAGTAGTTGTTGCATGTGCTGTAGTAGTAGTAGTCACAATAGTAGTGGAAGTAGCACTTGTAGGAATAGAAACACTAGGAGCGGTGTTTGTAGCAGTTGTAGCAGTCGTAGTAGTAGCGGTCACAGATGGAGAAGTAGCAGTAGCAGTAGTAGCAGTCATAGTGGCTTTAGTTGCAGTAGCAGTAGTCGTTGTAGCCGTACTAGTAGTAGTATCTATAGTAGTAATATCTATATTAGTAGTAGCATAGTAGCAGTAGCTATAGTAGTAGTAGTAGTATTAGCCACACTAGTAGTACCCACAGTAGTAGTAGCAGTAGTAGCAGTAGCAATCATAGTAGTTGTACTGGTAGTAGTAGTAGTAGTAGTAATTGTTGTTGTCATTGTAGTAGTAATAACAGCTGTAGTAGTAGTAGCAGTAGTAGCAGTAGCAATCATAGTAGTTGTACTGGTAGTAGTAATAGTAGTAGTAATTGTTGTTGTCGTTGTAGCAGTAATAACAGATGTAGTAGTAGTAGTTGTAGTAGCAATGGTATTACAGGTAGTAGTAGTAGCAGTTGCCATAGTAGTAGCAGCAGTAATAGTAGTAGTAGTTGTAGTATGAGCATAGTTGTGGAAGCCGGAGAAGTAGCAGCAGCAGTAGTATTAGTGGTAGTAATAGTAGTAGCAGTAGTAGCAGTAGTCGTACTAGTGGGAATAGTAGTAGTAGTAATAATAGTAGTATAGTAGTAGAAGTAGCAGTTGTAGCCGTAGCAGCAGCTATAGCAGTTGTAGGAGTAGTAAGAACAATAGAAGTCACAGTATTAGTAGGAGCAGTAGTAGTAGTAAAATTAGTAGTAGTAGTAGTAGTAGAAGTAGCAGCAGTAGTAGTGCAAGTAGCGGTAGTACTAGTAGCAGTCATAATAGTAGTCACACTAGTAGTAGGATCAGTAGTAGTAGCATGCATAGTAATAGTAGTAGGAGTAGTAATTGTAGTAGTGGTGTTAGTAGTAGTTATTGTTGTTGTTATTGTAGTAGTAGTAGCAGCAGCAGCTGTAGTAGTAGTAGTAGCAAGAGTAGTAGTGGTCATATGCTAGTAGGATATGACTACTACTACCACTACTAGTAGCAGCAGCAGCTGTAGTAGTAGTAGCAGCTATAGTAGCACTAGTAGTATTAGTAGCGGAAGCTATAGTAGGAGGAGCAGTAGTAGTGGTAGTAGTAGTAGTAGTAGTAGTAGTCATATACCAGTAGCTACAACAGCAGCAATAACAGTAAGAATAGCACTAGTAGTAGTAGTAGCAAGAGTAGCGAGAGTAGCAGTAGCAGCAACATTAGTAGTAGCATTTGTTGCAAAAGTCATAGTAGTAGCAGCAAGAGTAGCGGGAGTAGTAGTAAAAATAGTAACCGTAGTAGTAGTAGTAGTAGCAGCAGCAGCAGCAGTAGTAATAGAAGTAGCAGTAGCAGAAGTAGATGTACCAGCAGCAGCAATAGTAGTAGTTATTGTAGTAGGTGTAGCAGCGGAGTAGTTCTAGCAGTAGCAGAAGCAGCAAAAGTAGAAATAGTTATCTTATTATTATTATTATTATTATTATTATTATTATTATTATTATTATCATCAGTAGTAGTATCAGTAATATTAGGAGGAGTAGTAGTAGCAGCAGCAATAGTAGTACTATTGATAGTAGTAGTATTAGCTGTAGCAGCAATAGTAGTAGAAGTAGGAGAAATAGTAGAAGTAGTAATAGCAATAATAGTAATAGTAATAGCGGTAACATTAGCAACAGTCGTAGCAATAGTAGTAGCTGTAGTAGTACTGGTAGTAGCATTAGTAACAGTAGTAGTTGTAATAGTTTGGGCAGTAGCAGCAATCACTGTAGTAGTAGCAAAAGCAGTCACAGCAGTAGTAGTATTGTTAGTAGTAGCAGAAGCAAAAGTGGTAGTAGCAGTACTAGTAGTAGTACTAGTATAAGTAATAGTAGTAGTGCCAATTGCGGTAGTAGTAGTAGTAGCAATAGTAGTGATAGTAGGAGGAGTAGGGGTTGTAGTAGCAGTAGTAATAGCTGCAGCAATAATAATAGTTGTAGTAGAAGAAGTAGTAGTAGAAGTAGTAGAAGTAGTAGTAGCAGTAGTAATAGTGGCCTTAGTTGTAGTAGTTGGAGTAGTAGTAGCAGTAGAAGTTATAGTAGTAGTAGCCGCAGTGGTAAAAGCAGTAGTAACAGTTGTAGCAGCAGTAGTCGTAGTTGTAGCAAAAGTAGTAGTACAAGTTGTAGTAGCAGAAGTAGTATTAGTAGCAGTAAAAGCAGAAGTAGAAGTAGTAGCAGAAGTAACAGTTGTAGTATTTGCAGAAGTAGAGGTAGTGGTAGTAGTGGCAGAAGTAGTTATTGTAGAAGCAACAACGGCAACAGCATTAGTAGTAGTAGCAGTGGTAGTGGTGTTAGTATAAGTAGCCATAGTAGAAGTAGTGATAGTAGCAGTAGTGGTAGTAGTAGCAGTAGTAGTAGCAGTAGTAGTAGTTGTTGTTGTAGAAGCCATAGCAATAGTAGTAGTAGTAGTAGTTATAGCAGCAATAGTGGTAGCAATAGTAGTAGTATTAGTAGCAGTAGAAGTTGCAGTATTAGCAGCAATAGCATTAGTAGTAGCAGTAGCATTAGTAGTAGTAGTAGCAGAAGTAGCAGTAGCAATAATCGAAGTAGTAGCAATAATAGTAGTAGTAGTAGCAAAAGTAGCAACAGTAGGAGCTGCAGTAGTAGTAGCAGTATGAGTAGGAGTAGCAGTAGGAGCAATGGTAGCAATAGTAGAGGTAGTAGTAGTAGCAGTAGCAGTAGATGTAGTTGTAGTAGTTGTAGTATTAGTGGCAATAGTATAGGTAGTAACTGGAGTTTAAGCAATAGTAGCAGTAGTTGTAGCAGTAGTAGTGGTAGTTGTAGTCATAATAGTAGTAGTAGTAGGAGTAGTAGTAGTTGTGGTAGTAGTAGTAGTAGCAATAGTAGTGGTAGTGGTAGTAGTGGTGGTAGTAGTAGTAGTAGTACTAGTAGTAGTAGTAGTAGTAGTAGTAGTAGTGGTACTAGTAGTAGTAGTAGTAGTAGTAGTAGTAGTAGTAGCAACAGTAGTAGTAGTAGTAGTTGTTGTTGCAGTAGTAGTAGTAGTAGTGGTGGTGGTAGTAGTAGTAGCAGGAGTACTAGTGCTAGTGGTTAGTTTAGTAGTAGTAGTAGAAGCTGTAATAGCAGTAGTTGTAGTGACAGCAATAGCAATAGTAGTAGTAGAAGAAACAGTAGCAATAGTAGTAGTTATATTAGTAAAAGTAGTAGTTGTCGTATGGGAAGTAATAGTAGTTGTAGCAGTAGCAGTCATAAGAGTATTAGTAGTAGTATTAGTAGTAGTAGTAGTTGTTGTTGTTGTTGTGGTGGTAGTAGTAGGAGTAGCAGTAGCATTAGTAGTAGTAGTAGTTGTAGCAGCAGCAGCTACAATGGTAGTACTATTCTTAGTTGTAGTAGTAGTAGTAGTATTAGGACTAGCACTAGTAGTTACAGTAGTAGTAGGAGCAGTAGTAGTATATGAAGTAGGAGCAACAATAGCAACAACAGTAGTCATTGTACAAGTAGTAGAAGTAGTAGTAGTAGTAGTAGCAGTAGTAGTAGTGGTAGTAGTAGTAGTAGTAGGAGAAGTTGAGATCTAGCGATAGCCGTAGTAGTAGTAGTAGAAGTTGTAGAAGTAGTAGTAGTAGTTGTTGCAGTAGGAGAAGTAGTAGTTGTCGTAGCAGCAACAACAGATATAGAAGTAGTAGTGGTAGTAGCAGTAGTAGCTGTAGTAGCTACAGTAGTACTAACAGTAGTTGTACTAGTTGTAGTAGTAGCTATAGAAGCAGTTGTAGCCGTTGTAGTTATGGCAATAGTAGTAGTGGGGGAAGTCGTAGATGTAGTTTTAGTAGCAGTGGGAGAAGTAGTATTTGTTGTAGTAGAAGCAGTAGTAGCTATAGCAGTAATAGTGGTAGTAATAGTAGTAGTTGTATCAGTAGTAGCAGTAGTGGTAGTAGGAGAAGTAGAAGTAATAATAGTCGTACAAGTAGAAGTAGTTGTTGTTGTTGTTTTTGTGGTAAAAGTAGTTATTGTTGTTGTAGTAGTTGTTGTAGTAGCTGTAGTAGTAGTAGTTGTTGTTGTAGTAGTAGCCATTGTACGAGCAGTAGTAGCAATAGTAGCAATAGAGGCAGTAGTAGCAGTAGCAGCAGCAACAATAGTAGTAGTAGTAGTAGTAGGAGTAGTATTTGTAGTAGCAGTAGCGGTAGCAGAAGTAGACTTAATAGAAGTTATTGTACTAGTAGTGTTAGTAGTAGCAGTAGTAGCGGTAGTAGCAGTAGTAATAATAGTAGTAGTAATAGCAGCAGCAACTATAGTAGTAGTAGTAGTCGCAGCAGCAGCAGCAGCAGCTGTAGTAGTAGAAGTAGTTGTAGTAGAAGTAGTAGTAACAGTGGTAGGAGTAGTAGCACTAGTTGTATTAGTAGTTGTAGGAGAAGTTGAGTTGTAGCAGCAGCAGCAGTAGTAGTAGTAGAAGTTGTAGAAGTAGTAGTAGCGGTAGTTGTAGTACTAGGAGAAGTAGTAGTAGTTGTTGTAGCAACAACAACATATGTTGAAGTTGTAGTAGTAGTAATAGTAGTAGCAATAGTGGCTGTAGTAGATGTAGTAGCAGTGATAGTAGTAGTACTAGTTGTAGTAGTTGCTATAGAATGCGTTGTAGCCATTGTAGTTGTGGCAGTAGTAGTAGTAGTAGGCGAAGTAGTAGAAGTAGTAGTAGTAGTGCTAGTAGTAGGAGAAGTAGTAGCAGTTGTAATAGTTGGAATAGTGAGAGAAGTAGTATTAGTAGTAGTAGAAGCAGTAGTAGTAGTAGTCGTAATAGTGGTTGTAATAGTAGCAGTTGTATCAGTAGTAGTCATAGTAGTAGGAGAAATAGTAGTAATAATAGTAGTACAAGTAGAAATAGTTATTATTGTTGTTGTTATAGTAATAGTATTAGTTGTTGTTGTAGTAGTAGTTGCTATTATAGTAGCTATAGTTCATGTAGTAGTTGTAGTATCAGTAGTTGTTGTAGTAGCAATAGGAGCAGTAGGAGCAGTAGTAGCCGTAGAGGCAGTACTAGCGGTAGTAGTAGTGGAAGTAGTGGTAGTGGTAGTAGTATTAGTAGTAGCTATAGTAGCAATAGTAGAAGTTGTTGTACTCCTAGTGTTAGTAGTAGGAGGAGTAATAATAGTAGTAGTAATAGCAGTAGCAATAATAGAAGTAGTAGTTATAGCAGCAGCAGCAGCAGTTGTAGTAGTAGAAGTAGTTGTAGTATCTATAGTAGCAACAATAGTAGGAGTAGTAGTACTACTTATTGTAGTAGTAGTAGAAGAAGGAGTAGTAACAGGAGCAATAGTAGTAGTGGTGGTGGTGGTCGTGGTCGCACCTGTAGCATTAGCAGCAATATTAGTAGCTGAAATCGTAGAAGTAGTAGTAGTGGTGGTGGTAGTAGTTGAAGTAGTCAAAGTAGTAGGAGTAGTAGAAGTAGTAGTAGTAGTAGTAGCAGTAGTAGCAGTAGTAGTAGTAGTATTAGTGCTAGTAGTAGTCGTAGCAGTAGCAGTAATAGTTCTAGTAATCATTAGTAGTAGTGGTAGCAGCAATTGTAGTAATAGTAGTAGTAGCAGGAGTAGTGGTAGCAATAGTTGTATCAGTAGCAATAGAAGTAGAAGTAGTAGCATCATTCGCACTAGTAGTTGTAGCAGTAGCTACAGTAGCACAGCTAGTTGTAGTAGCAATAGTCGCATTAGTAGTGGTAGCAGTAGCAGTAGTTGTTGTAGTAGTAGTAACAGTAGTGTTAGTAGTAGTAGTAGTGCAATGGCAGTAGCAATAGTACCACTAGTCGAAGCGATAGTATTAGCAGCAAAAGTAATACCAGTAGTATTAGTAGTGGCAGTAGTAGATGTTGTACTACTAGTGGTGTGGTTGTAGTAGTAGCAATAATAGTTGTAGTAGGTGAAGTAGTAGTAGCAGCAACCACAATAACAATTGGAGCAACAATGGCAATAGCAACAGAAGTAATAGTAGTAGTATTAGTAGCAGTTGTTGTAGCAATAGCAGTAATGTACTAGTTGCAAAACCAGTTGTAGTAGTAGTATTATTAGTAATAGTCGTAGTATTAGTAGTAGTAGTAGTAGTAGTATTAGTTGCATTAGTAGTAGTAGTAGCTGAAGTAGTAGGAGTAGTAGTAGAAGTAGCCATTGCAGAGACAATAATAGTAGTGGTGGCAGTAGCGGTAGCAGCGGCAACAACAGTAGTAGTAGTAATAATAGAAGCTGGAGCAGTAGTAGTAGTACTAGTAATAGTAGTAGTGGTAGGAGCTGGAGTAGTAGTAGTTATTGTTGGACTAGTAATTGTAGTAGTAGCAGCAGTAGTTAGTAGTAGTAATTATAGTTGTAGTAGGTGGAGTAGTAGTGATAGGAGTAGTACTAGTAGTAGTGGTTGTATTTGTAGTAGTAGTACTGGGAGCGGGAGCTATAGCAGTGGTATTAGTTGTAGTTGATGTTGTAGTAGTTTTAGTACTAATAGTAGCAGCAATAGTAGCAATAGTAGTAATGGTTGTATGAGTAGCAGTAGTAGGAGTAGTAGTAGTTGTAGCAGCAGTAGTAGTAGAGGTAATTGTAGTGGACATAGGAATAGGAATAGTAGTAGTAGTAGTAGTATTAGTAGTTCTTGTTGTTGTAGTCATAGTTGTAGTAGTAATCGAAGTAGAAGCTGTAGTAGTAGTAGTAGTAGTAGTAGCAGTTGGAGTAGCAGTTGTTGTAATAGTAGTAGTAGAAGTAGGGTAGCAGTTGTTGTTGTTGTTGTAATAGTAGTTATTATCGTTGTAGTAGTAGTAGTAGTAGTATATGCAGTAGGAGTAGTAGTAGGTGTAGGAGTTGGCGTAGGAGTAGTAGTTGTAGTTGTAGTAGTAATAGTAGTAGTTGTTGTAATGGTAGTAGTAGCAGTAGTTGCAGTAGTGGTGGTAGCATTAGCAGCAATAGTTGTTGTTTTTGTAGTTGTAGTAGTAGTTGTTGTTGTAGTAGTTGTAGTAGCAGAAGTAGTTGAAGTTGTGGTGGTAGTATTAGTAGCAGTTGTTGTTGTTGTTGTTGTAGTAGTAGTGGTAGTTGTTGTAGTAGTTGTTGTAGTAGCAATTGTAGTAGTAGCAGCAGTAGTAGTAGCGATAGTAGTTGCAGTAGCTGTACTAGTAGTAGTAGTAGTAGTAGTAGTAGTAGTAGTAGTAGTAGTAGTAGTAGTAGAGTAGTAGTAGTAGTAGTAGTAGTAGTAGTAGCTGAGCAGTAGCCAGTTGTAGTTATAGTTTTTTTGTAGTTGTAGTAGTAGTAGGAGTAGTAGTAGTAGCTGAGCAGCAGCCATAGTTGTAGTAGTTATAGTAGTTATTGTAGTTGTTGTAGTAAACGTAATAGTTGTAGGAGTAATTGTAGTACTTGTAGTAGCAGTTGTAGTAGTAGTGTAGTAGTAGTAGCTATAGTGGTAGCAGTAGAAGTAGAAGAAGTAGTAGAAGTAGGAGTGGTAGTAGTGGTCGTAGTAGTTAATGCAATTGTAGTAGTAGTAGTAGTAGTTGTTGTTGTTCTATTAGTACTAGGAGTAGAAGTAATAGTAGTAGCAATTGTAGTATTAGTATTAATATTAGGAGTAGTAGCAGTAGGAGTCGCAACAACGGTAGGAGTTGGAGTAGGAGTAGTAGTAGTACTAGTATTAGTGGTGCTAGTAGTAGTAGTGGTAGTAGTAGTAGTGGTCGTGGTAGTAGTAGCAACAGCAGTTTGGTTAGTAGTAGTAGCGACAGCTGCAGTACTAGTAGTAGTAGTAGTAGTAATAGAAGTAGAAGTCATAGCAGTAGTTGTAGTACTTGTAGTATTAGTTGTTGTTGTTGTTGCTGTAGTAGCAGTAGTAGTAGCAGTAGTAGTTGTTGTTGTTGTAGCAATAGTAGCGATAGCAGTAGTAGTTATTGTAATAAGAGTAGTAGTAGTAGTGGTAGTAGTGTAATGGTAGTAGCTATAGTAGCACAAGTTGAAGCGATAGTATTAGTAGCAAAAGTAATACCAGTAGTACTGGTAGTGGTAGTAGTAGATGTTGTACTATTAGTGGTGTGATAGTAGTAGCAACATTAATTGTTGGTGTAGGTGAAGTAATGATTGTTGTAGTAGTATCAACAACAACAACAACCGCTGGGGTAACAGTAGTAGCAGCAGCAGAAGTAGTAATAGTAGTAGTGGTAGTAGCAATAGCAGTCCTGTAATAGTTACAATACCAGTTATAGTAGTAGTAACATTAGTTGTAGGAGTAGTACTAGTAGGATCGGAAGAAGTCATAGCAGTATAAGTAATTGCTGTATTAGTAGTAGTAGTAGTAGTTGGCGAAGTAGTAGGAGTAGTAGTAGTTGTTGTAGCAGCATCAATAATAGTATTAATAGTAGTAGTAAGTGCAGTAGTAATAGCAGCAGCAACAACAGTAGTAGTAGTCATAGAAGCTGGAGCAGCAGTTGTAGTAGCAATAGTAGTAGTAGAAGCTAGAGTGGTAGTAGTATTAGTGGTAATAGTAAAAGGAGAAGACTAGCAGTTGTGGTATTAGAAGTAGTAGTAGGAGGAGTTGTAGTAGTAGTAGTTGGTGTTATTGTTGTGGTAGCAATTATAGTAGTTGTCGTTGTTGTTGTAGTAGCAATTGTAGTAGTTGTCGTTGTTGTTGTAGTAGCAGTAGTAGTTAGCAGTAGTAATTAAGTAGTAGTAGGTGGAGTAGTGCAATATGAGTAGTACTTGTAGTAGTAGTAGTATTTATAGAAGTAGTAGCAGCAGCAGGAGCCATAGTAGTGGTATTTGTAGTAGTCTAAGCTGTTGTAGTTGTAGTACTAGTAGTAGCAACAATAGTAGCAAGTGTATTGGTGGTAGTAGTAGCAGTAGTGGTAGAAGTAGTAGTAGTACTCGCACTAGTAAAAGAAGTAGTAGTAGCTGTAGTAGTTGTCATAGTTGGTCTTGGAGTAGTAGTCGTAGCAGTGGTATGAGTCATTGTAGAAGTTGTGGTAGTAGTGTAACAGTCGAAGTAGGAGAAGCAGTAGCAGCAGTATTAGCAGCAGTAGTAGTAGGAGTCGTAGTAGTAGTAGTAATAATAGTAGTAGAAGTAGTTGTTGTAGCAGCAGTAGGTATAGTGTAGTAGTCATAGTATTAGTAGTAGTTGTTGTACTAATCGGAGTAGCAGCATAAGCAGCATTAGCAGTAGCAGTAGTAGAAGTAGTGGTGGCAGTAGATGTAGTTGTCATCAAAGTAGTAGTAGTAGGATGATTAGTAGCAGTAGTAGTGGTGGTGGTAGTAGTATTAATAATAGTAGTAACAGTAGCAGTAGTAATAGTAGTAGCAATAGCAGTAGTAGTAGGAGTAGTAGTTGCAGCAGCAACAACATCACGAGTAGTAGTAGTAGTAGTAGTAGCAGTAGTAATAGTTGCAGTAGGAGTAGTAGGAGTAGTAGCAGCAACAGCAGCAGCAGCGGAAGTACTAGTAGTAGCAGTAGCAATAGAAGTGGTAATAATAGCAGTAGCAGTAGCGGTAGCAGTAGCTGGAGGAGTGTTAGGAGGAGTAGTAGTAGTTGGAGTAATAGTTGTAGCAATAGTTGTACTAGTTGCAGTAGTAGTTGGAGTATTAGGATTAGTAGCAATATCAGCATTAGTAGAAGTAATAGCAGTATTGGTTGAAGTAGTAGTAGGAGTTGGAGTAGGAGTAGTAGTACTAGAAGTAGTAATAGTAGTAGTAGTGGTTGTAGCGAAAGGAGTAGGAGTGGGACTACGAGCAGGAGCTGGAGTGGGAGTAGTGGTAGTGATAACTATTGTACTAATAATATTAGTGGTTGTAGTAGTAGTAGCAGCAGCAGCAGTTGTGGAAGCTGCTGAGGTAGTAATAGTAATATTAGTTGCTGTTGTTGTAGTAGTAGTAGTAGGAGTAGTAGTAGTAGCAGTAATAGGTGTGGGAATAGTAGTAGTATTGGTAGCGAATATCAGAGTGGGAGTTGTAGTAGAAGTAGTAGCAGGAGGAGGAGGAGGAGGAGGAGTAGGAGGAGGAGTAGTAGTAGTAGCAGCAGTAGTAGTAGTAGTTGAAGCAATAGCGGCAGATGCAGAAGCAGCAGTAGTTATTGTAGCAGGGGTAGTTGTAGTAGTGGTAGTAGTAGTAGCAGTAGCAGCCATATGAGTAGTAGTAGTATCAGTAATAGTTGTATTAGTAGTAGTCATAGTAGCAGTAGCAGTTGCAGTTGTACTAGTAATAGAAGTAGTAGTAGTAGTGGTAGTAGCAGCCGCAACAGTTGTAGTAGTAGTAGTAGTCGTAAAAGGAGTAGTAGTAGTTTTAGTAGTAATAGTTGTAATAGTAGTAGTAATAGCACAAGTTGTAGGACAAGTAATGGTTATTGTAGTTGTAGTTGTTGTAGTAGTCAGAGTAGTAGTAGGGGTTGTAGTTGGAGAAGGGGCAGTAGTAGGAATTATAATAGCAATAGTAGTACTAGTAGCAGTGGTCATAGTAGAAGTAGTAGTAGGAGTAATAGTAGTAGTTGTAGTAGTGGTAGTAGTAGAAGTAGTTGAAGGAATAGGAGTACGAGTTGGACTAGAAGTAGTTGTTGTTGTTGTAGTAGTTGTAGGAGCAGCTATAGTAGGAGCAATAGGAGTAGTCGTGGTAGGCATAGTAGCAAAAGTTGTAATAGTAGCAGCATTAGTAGTAGCAGTTGTAGGTGCAGTAGTAGTAGCAGTTGTAGTAGCAGTAGTAGTTGTTGTAATAGCAGTTGTAGTTGTAGTAGTAGTAATAGAAATAGGAGTAGTGGTAGCATTTGTAGCAGCAATTGTAGTAGAAATAGGAGTAGTAGTAGTAAAAGTAGAAACAGCAGCAATAGTAGTAGTGGTAGTAATAGTAGTAGTTGTAGCATTTGGAGCAGTAGTTGTTGTATTAGTGGTGGCAATAGTATTAGTAGTGGTAGCAGCACCAGTAGTAATAGTAGTAGAAGCTAGAGTTCGAGTAGGAGGAGTAGTAGTAGTTGTCGTAGTTGATGTAGTAGTACTATTACTAATAATAGGATTAGTAATAGTTGTAGTATTAGTTGTTGCAGTAGTAGTAGTTGTAGTAGTAGGTGTAGCAGTAGCAGTTTTAGCAGCAGCAGCTGTAGTAGTGTTGTAGTAGAGGTAGTAGGAGTAGTACTAGTTGTAGTAAAAGAACTAGTAGTAGTAGAAGTAGCGAAAGTAGTAGGAGTTTTAGGAGTAGCAGTAGGAGTAGCAGTTGTAGTAGAAGTAGTAGTAGCCGTAGTAATAGTAGTAGCATTAGTAGTAGTAGTAGGAGTACTAGCAGTAGAAATAGTAGAAGTTGTAGCTGCAGGAGCTACAATAGTAGTAGAAATATGAATAGGAGTAGCAATAGTAACAATGGTAGCAATAGTAGAGGTAGCAATAGTAGTAGTAGATGTACTTGTCGTAGTTGTCGTATTAATAGCAGTAGTATAGGTAGTAATAGTAGTTCAAGCAATAGTAGCAGTAGTTGTAGCAGTAGTAGTTGTAGTTGTAGTCATAGTAGTAGCAGTAGTAGTAGTGGTAGTAGTAGTAGCAGTCGTAGCGGTGGTAGTGGTAGTAGTAGTAGTAGTAGTAGTAGTAGTAGTAGTAGTAAGAGGAGTAGGAGTACTAGTACTAGTAGAAACGTTAGTAGTAGTAGTAGTAGTAGTTGTAGTAGCTGTGGTAGTAGTTGTTTTAGCTACAACAATAACATCAATAGTAGTAGTAGTGGTAGCAGTAGCAATAGTAGTAGCCGTATTAGTAGAAGTACTAGTTGTAGTATGTGAAGTAATAGTAGTAGTAGTTATAGTAGTCGTAGGAATATTAGTAGTAGTAGTAGTAGTAGTAGTAGTAGCAGTAGTTGCTGCTGCAGTAGTAGTACTATTAGTAGTCGTAGTAGTGGTAGTTGTATTAGGAGGAGCACTAGTAGTTACAGTAGTAGTAGTAGCAACAGTAGTAGTATATGAAGTAGGAGCAGCAGCAGTAGCAATAGTAGTAGTATATGGAGTAGGAGCAGCAGTAGTAATAGTAGTAGTAGCAACAGCAGCAACAGCCGCAAAAGTAGCAGTGCCATTTTTTTAGTGGTAGTATAAGCAATAGTAGTAGTTGTTGTAGCAGTAGGAGTAGGAGTTATAATAGTAGTAGAAGTTAATGTAGCAGTAGTTGTCGTAGTTGTAGTAGTGGTAGTCATTATAGTAGTTGTAGCTATAGCTCCATTAGTAGTAGTAGTAGCAGCAGTAGAAGAAGTAGTAGCAGAAGTAGTAGTAGAGGTTATAGCAATAGTAGTAGTAGTAGTCGTCGTAATAGTAGTAGTAGCACTAGTAGTAGTAGTAACAGTAGTGTTAGTAGTAGCAATGGTAGTAGTAGTAGCAGGAGTAGCAATAGTAGTAGTAAAAGGAGTAGTAGTAGAAGTAGTAGTTGCAGCAGCAGCAGTAGTAGTAGTAGCTATAGAAGTAGTAGAAGTAGTAGTAGTAGTAGTAGTAGTAGTAGTAGTGGTTGTAGTAGTAGTAGTAGGAGAAGTTGAGTTGTAGCAGTAGCCGTAGTAGTAGTAGAAGTCGTAGAAATGGTAGTAGCGGTAGTTGTAGTAGTAGGAGAAGTAGTAGTAGTAGTTGTAGCAACAACAACAGATGTAGAAGTAGTAGTAGTAGTAGCAGTAGTAGCTGTAGTAGTAGTAGTAATAGTAGTACTAGTTGTAGTAGTAGCTGTAGAAGTAGTTGTCACCATTGTAGTTATGGCAGTCGTAGTAGTAGAAGGCGAAGTAGTTCAAGTCGTAGTAGTAGTGAGAGAAGTAGTGTTAGTAGTAGTAGAAGCGATAGTAGTAGTAGCTGTAATAATAGTAGTAATAGTAGTAGTTGTATCAGTAGTAGCAGTACTATTAGTAGAAGAAGTAGTAGTAATAATGTAGTATAAGTAGAAGTAGTAGTTGTTGTTGTCATTGTAGTAATAGTAGTAGTAGTTGTTGTAGTAGTTGTTGAAGTAGTAGTGGTTGTTGTAGTAGCTGTAGTAGCATTTGTTGTTGTAGTAGCAATAGCCATAGTACTAGCAGTAGTTGTAGTAGTAGCAGTGGAGGCAGTAGTTGAAATAGCAGAAATAGTAGTAATAACAGTATTATTAGTAGAAATAGTAGCAGTAGAAGAAGTAGGCTTAGTCGAAGTTATTGTACTAGTAATGTTAGTAGTAGCGGTAGTAGCGATATTAGCAGTAGTAATAATGGTAGTAGTAATGGCAGCAGCAATAGAAGCAGTAGTTGTAACGGTAGTAGGAGTAGTAGTACTAGTTGTAGTAGTAGCTATAGTAGCAGTAATAGTAACGGTAGTTGGAGTAGTAGTACTAGTTGTAGGAGCAGTAGTAGTAATAGTAGTAGCCATAGTAGTAGTAATAGATGTTGTAGAAGTAGTAGTAGAGGTAGTTGTAGTAGTAGTAATCGGAGAAGTATTAGGAGTAGTAGTAGTAGTAGTAGCAGCTGGAGTAGTAGTAGTAGTAGTAGTGGATTTAGTAGATGTAGTAGAAGATATAGTGGTAGTACGAGTTACAGTAGTAGCTATAGAACTAGGTGTAGCCATTGTCGTTATGGCAGTAGTAGTAGTAGTAGTAGGCAAAGTAGTAGAACTAGCAGTATTAGTAGTAGTAGGAGGAGAAGTAGTAATAGTAGTTGTAGTAGTAGTGAGAGAAATAGTATTAGTAGTAGTAGAAGCTATAGTAGCAGTAGCCGTAATAGTGGTAGTAATAATACTAGTTGTATCAGTAGTAGAAGTAGTAGTAGTAGGAGAAGTAGTAGTAATAATAGTAGTACAAGTAGAAATAGTTATTGTTGTTGTTATTGTTGTAATAGTAGTAGTAGTTGTTATAGTAGTGGTGGTTATTATAGTAGCTGTTGTAGTAGCAGTTGTTGTAGTAGCAGTAGCTGTAGTGGTAGCAGTAGTAGTAGTAGAGGCAGTACTAGTAGCAGTCGTGGTAGTAGTAGTTGCAATAGTTGTAGTATCAGTAGTAATAGTAGTAGTAGTAGTTGCAGTAGCTAGAGTATCAGTAGTAGTAGTAGTTGCAGAAGTAGTAGTAGCCATCGTAGAAGTTGTTGTACTCCTAGTGTTAGTAGTAGCAGTAGTAGCAATAGTAGCACGAGTAATAATAATAGTAGTAATTGCAGTAGCAACAATAGAAGTACTAGTAGTAGTGTAGCAACAACAGTAGTTGTAGTAGTAGTAGTTGTGGTAGCAATAGTAGCAGCAGTAGTAGCAGTAGTAGTTTTGGTAGTAGTAGTGGTGGTGGTGGTTGTGGTAGCAATTATAGCAGCAACACCGGCAGCAATATTAGTTGTGGTAGTATTAGAAGTATAATTAGTTACAACAGTAGTAGTAATAGCAGCAGCAGTAGCAATTATTGTATTAGCAGTAGCAGCAGAAGTAGCAAAAGTAGTAGTAGTAGTTGTAGTGCTAGCAGTAGTAGCGGTAGCGGTAGTAGTAGTAATAGCCGTAGTAGTAGAAGTAATAGTAGTAGCTTTAGTAGCAGTAGTAGAAGTTGTACTAGTAGTTGCAGTTTTAGTAGTAGTAGTTGTTGTTGTAGCAATAGTACTAGCAGCATAGCAGTATTCATAGTAGCAGAAATTGTAGCAGCAGTAGCATTGGTGGTGGTAGCAGTTGTAGTAGTAGTAGCAGCAGTAGTAAGAGTAGCATTCGAACTTTTGCAGTAGAAGTAGTAGTAGTTGTAGTAGTAGCAGTTGTAGAAGTAGTAGTTTAAATAATAGCGATAGTAGAATTAGTAGTAGCAACCGCAATAGCAATAGTAGTAGTAGCAGCAATAACAACAAAAATAGCAGTAGCAGTAGTAGTTATCATAGTTGTAGTAGCAGTAGTAGCAGTAGTAGAAGTTGTAGTAGCAGTAGTAGTTGTAGTATTATTTGTAGTTGTAGTAATAGTAGTCGCAGTAGTTGTAGAAGTAGTAGCAGTAGAGGTAGTACTAGTTGAGGTAGTTCTAGTATCATTAGAGCAATAGTAGTAGTAGTTGTTGTAGTACTAGTAGTTGTAGTAGTAGTAGTACCAATAATAGTAGCAGTTATAGAAGTAGTAGATGAAGTAGTAGTAGTTGTAGATGTTGTTGTAATGCCAGTAGTAGTAGTTGGCGAAGTAAAAGTAAAAGTAGTTGTTGCAATAATTGTAATAGTAGTAGGAGTAGTAGGCGGAGTAATAGTAGTAGTAGCAGTAGAAGTAGAAGTTGTTGTAGTAGTATTAGTCATAGTTGCAGTAGTTGTAGTAGCAGTAGTAGTATTTGTAGTGGTAGCAGTAGTTGCAGTAGTAGTTGGAGTAATAATTCTTGTAGTAACAATAGTAGCAGTAGTAGCAGCCGTAGCAGTAGTAGCAGTAGTAGTAGCATCAACAATAACAACAGTAGTAGTAGTCGTAGTAGTAGTAGTAGTAGTAGTAGTAGTCGTAGTAGTAGTGGTAGCGGTAGTAGTGGCTATAGTAGTAGAAGTAGTAGTTATTGTATGTGAAGTAATAGTAGTAGTTGTTGTAGTACTAGTAGTAGTAGCAGCAGCAGCAACTGTAGTAGTAGTAGTAGTAGCATTAGTAGCATTAGTAGTGGCAGCAGTAGCAATAATAGGAATAATAGCTATAGTAGTAGTAGTAGTAGTAGTAGTAGTAGTAGCAGTAGCACTTGCAGTTGTGGTAGTAGTAGCAATAGTCATGGTAGAAGAAGAAGAAGTGGTAGTAGTAGTAGTACTAGTAGTAGTAGTAGCAGTCGTAGTATTAGGAGTACTAGTACTAGTTGTGACATTAGTAGTAGTAACTGTAGTAGCAGCAGAAGTAGTAGTATTAGTACCAGCAGTAATAACAATAGTAGCAGTAGTAGTAGTAGCCATAGTTGTGGTATGTAATTAATAGTAGATGTAGCATTAGGAGTAGTAGGAGTAGTAGTTTTAGTATGTAAAGCAGTAGTAGTAGTAGCAGTAGTAGTTGTATGAGTATGAGTAGTAGTAGTAGTAGTAGTAGTAGTAGTTATGGTGGTAGTAGTAGTTGATATTGTGGTAGTAGTAGCATTAGTAGTAGCTGCAGTAGGAGTAGCAGTAGTAGCATTAGTAGTAGCAGCAGTAGCAGCAGCAGCTGCAGCTGGAGTAGAAGTAGTAGCATTTTTAGTAGCAGAAGTAAAAGAAGCAGCTGCAACTAGAGTAGTATTAGTAGCAGTAGCAGCTGCAATAGTAGTAGTATTTTGTGTAGCACTTGTAGTAACAGTAGTAGTATTAGTAGAAGTAGCAACAGTAGTACTAGTTATTATCGTAGTAGTCGCTGACATAGCAGAAGTAGCTGTAGTAGTAGTAGCAGTAGTAGCCATTGTAGTAATAGTATTCATATTAGTAGTAGCAGTAGTTGTAGTAGCAGTAGTAGAAGTTTTAGATGTCATAGTACTAGTAGAAGTAGTTCGAGTAGCATTAGCTCAACAATAGTAGTAGTAGTAGTAGTAGTAGTAGTAGTAGTAGTAGTAGTAGGTGAATTAATATTAGTAGTAATTGTAGTAGTAGCAGTACTAGTAGTAGTAGAGTAGTAGTATTAGTTGTGTTAGCAGTAATAGAAGGAGTATTTGTAGTAGTAGTAGTAGTTTTGGTTGTGGTAGTAGTGGTATTAGTCATGGTAGGAGTAGTAGGTGCAGCAGCAATAGCTGCAACAGCAGTAGCAATAGTAATGGTATTAAGAGTATAAATAGTAACAACTGTAGTAGCAGTAGTAGCAGTAGTAGAAATTATAGTATTGGTAGTATCAGCACTAGTAGCAACAATAGTAGTAGTAGTTGCAGCAGCTATAGCGGTAGTGGCAAAAGTTGTAGTAGCCGTAGCTGAAGTAGTAGTAGTAGAAGTAGTACTAGTAGTTGTAGTAGTAGTAGTTGTTGTTGTTGTTGTAGTAGTAGTAGTAGCAGTAGTATTAGTAGTAGCAGCAGCAGCAGTAGTCGTTGTAGTAGAAGTCTTAGCAACAGTAGCACTAGTGGTGGTAGTAGTAGTTGCAACAGTAGTAGTAGAAGTAGTAGTACTAGCATTGGAGCTTTAGTAGTAGTAGAAGTAGTAGTAGTAGTAGTAGTCGTAGAAGTAGTAGCGGTTGTTCAAGTAGTAGTCAAAGTAATATCAATTGTAGTATTAGTAGTAGTAGTTGCAGTAGTAATAACAGTAGTGGTAGCAATAGTAATAACATCAGCAGCAGTAGTAGTAGTTATCACAGTAGTAGTAGAAGTTGTAGCAGTAGTAGTTATCGCAGTAGTAGTAGAAGTTGTAGCAGTAGTAGAAGTAGTAGTAGCAGTAGCAATTGTAGTATTGGTTGTAGTAGTAGTAGTAGTAGTCATAGTAGTTGTAGAAGAAGTAGTAGTAGAGGTAGTAGTAGTAGAGGTAGTTCTAGTAGCGTTAGAGCAGTAGTAGTTGTTGTTGTTGTAGTAGAAGTAGAAGTAGTAGCGGTCAAAGAAGTAGCAGTAGAAGTAATAGTAGGTGTAGTAGTAGTAGATGTAGTAGTAATAGCAGTAGTAATAGTTGTTGGCGAAGTAGTAGTAGTAGTAGCAACAGTAGTAGTAGTAGTAGGAGTAGTAGGAGGAGGAGGAGTAGTAGTCATAGTAGTAGTCGTTGTTGTTATAATAGTATTAGACATAATGGAAGTAGTTGTAGTAGTTGTAGTAGAGTAGTAATTGTTGTAGTGGTTGTAGTAGTTGTGGTTGTTATCGTAGTAGTAGTAGTAGCACTTGCAATAGTAGCAATAGTAGAAGTAGAAGCAGTAGTAGCAGTAGTTGTAGAAGCAATTGTAGCAGTTGTAGCAGTACTAGTTGTAGCAATAGTAAAAGTAGCAGTAGCAGCGGTAGTAGGCTAGTATTCATAGCAATAGTAGTTGTAATAGTAGTATTAGTTGCCATGGTAATTGGAGTTGTAATTGTATTAGCAATAGTAGCTGTAGTAGTCATTGTAGGAGTAGTATTAGTAGCAGCAAAAGTAGTAGTAATATTAGTAGGTGCAACAGTAGTAGTAGCAGTAGTCGTGGCAGTAGCAATAGTTGTAGTAGTTTTATTAGCAGTAGTAGCAATAGTAGTAGTAGTACTAATAGTAGTAGTATTTCTAATGTTATTGGAAGTAGCAGAAGTAGCTGCAACAGAAGTAGTAGTAGTAGCAGTAATAGTAGCTGCAGCAGCAATACTAGCAGTAGTAGCTGGCATAGTAGTGGTAGTAGTAGTAGTAGTTGTTGTTGTAGCATTCGTATTAGTAGTAGTAGTAGTAGTAGAGTTGCGGTACCAGTAGGAGTGGTAGTTCTAGTAGTAGTTGCAATAGTAGTAGTAGTAATATTAGTTTTAGTAGCGAAAGTAGGAGTGGTAGTAGCCGCAGGAGTAGTAGTAGTAGCAATAGTTGTAGTAATAGCAGTGGTAATAGTAATAGTAGTAGTAGTAATAGCAACAGTAGTAGTATTAATCATGGTAGCAGTAGCTGTAGTAGTAGTAGGAGTGTTTTACTTAATAGTAGTAGTAGCAGCCACGGCATCAGCAGCAGCTGTAGTAGTAGTAGTAGTAGGAGTGCTTGACTTAATAGTAGTTGTAGCAGCCACAACATCAACAGTAGTAGCAGTTGAAGTAATAGTAGTAGTAGTAGTAGTACTAGTTGTAGTAGTAGAAGCAATAGCAGTAGCAGCAGTAGTCAAGTTGTACTAGCACTGCAAATACTAGTACAAGTAGTAGTAGTAGTAATAGTAGTATTAAAGGTAATATTAGAAGTAATAATTGTAGTAGTAGTAATAGTAATAGTAATTGTAATAGTAGTAGTATGTGCAATAGAAGTTGTAGTAGCAGCAACAACAATAGTAGTTTTAGTAGTAGCAGTTGGAGTAGTAGTAGTAGTAGTAGCAGTATTAATAGAGTAGTAGTAGTAGCAATAGTACAAGTAGTTGAAGTAGTAGTATTAGAAATAGTAGTAGTAGCTATAGCAGTAGTAGTTGTAGTAGCATTAGAAGAAGCTGTATGAGTAGTAGTAGTAGCTGTTGAGGAAGTAGTAGTAGCAGCAATAGTTGGTGTAGTAGTAATAGTAGTAGTAGTAGTTATTGTTGTTGTTGTTGTAGTTGTTGTAGTTGTTGTAGTAGTAGTAGTACTGGTAGTGGAAGTAGTAGCAGTAGCAGCAGTAGTAGTAAGATTAGTATTACAAGGTGTAATAGTAGTAGTAGTAGTATTTGTAGTAGTGGTAGTAGTACGAGTTGGAGTCGGAGTAGGAATAACAGTAGTCGTAGTAGTATTACGAGTAGTCTTTGTTGGAGTAGTAGTAGTAGATGTAAGAGTAGGGGCAGGAGTGGGAATAGTAGTTGTCGTAGTAGTAGGAGTATAAATAGTAGTAGTTGTAGTCGTATAAGTAGCAGTTCTTCTTGTTGTAGTAGTTGTAGTAGGACTAGTAGTAGAGTAGTAGTACTAGTAGTAGTAGTATTAGTATTAGTAGTAGTAGTAGTCATGGGCGCACTAGTAGCAGCAGTAGTAGAAGTAGCAGTAGTGCTAGTTGTACTGATAGAAGTAGTAGTAGTAGCAGCAGTTGGAGTAGAGTAGTAGGACTAGTAGTAGGACTAGTAGTAGTAATTGTAGTAGTTGCAGTAGTAGTAGGAGTAGAAGCCGTAGTAGGAGTAGGAGTAGGAATAGTAGTAGTCATAGTAGTGGTAGTAATAGTAGTAGTAGTAGTAGTATTACTACTAGTTGTTTTTGTTGTAGTAGCAGTAGTAGTATTAGTTATTGTGGTAATAGTAGTTGTAGTAATAGTAGTATTAGTTGTAGCAGAAGAAGCAGTAGTAGTTATTGTTGTCATATTAGTAGTAGTTGTACTAATAGTAGTTGCAGTAGTTGTTGTTGTAGCAGTAGCAGTAGTAGTCATATTAGTAGTAGTATAAGTAATAGTAGTAGGAGTAGCAGTAGTAGTTGGAATTGTAATAGCAGTAGTAGCAACAGTTGTAGTAATATTAGTATTAATCGTAGTGATAGTAGTAGTTGTAGTATTAGTAGTAGTAGGATTAGTGGTAGTTGTGGTGGCACGAGTTGGAGTTGGAGTAGTTGTAGTCGTAGTAGTATTAGTAGTAGGAGTGGTAGAAGTAGGAATAGTTGGAATATCAATAGTAGGTGTAACAGTAGGAATAGTATTAGCCATTTCTATAGTAGTAGTCGTTGTTGTAGCTGTAGTAGTAGTAGTAACAGTAGTAGGAGCAGTATTAGTAGTTTGACTAGTAGTTGTGGTGGTGGTAGTAGTAGTAGTAGTAGTAGTAATTGTTGTTGTTGTAGTAGTAGTAGCAGTAATAGTAGTACTTGTTGTAGCTGTTGTAATTGTAGTTGTATGATTAGTAGTAGTAGCAGTTGGAGAAGTTGAACTAGTAGTAGTAATAAAAGTAGTTGTTGGAATAGTAGTAATACTTGTTGTAGTAATCGTAGTAGTAGTTCTTTGTTGTAGTGGTAGTAGTAGTACTAGTAGTAGCAGTAGCAGTAGAGTAGCAAAAGTAGTAGCAATTGTACTAGCTGTAGTAGTAGTAGTACTAGTAGTAGTTGTAGCAGTTGTTGTTATTGTTGTAGTAGTACTAGTGTAGTACTAGAAGTAGTAGTAGTAGTAGTAATAGTAGTAGAAGTAGTTGCAGGAGTAATAGTTGAGGTTGCAGTTGTAGTAGTAGTAGTGGAGTGGTTGTAGTAGTTGTACTAGTAGTAGTAGCAGTGGTAGTAGTAGTAATGGTGGTAGTAGTAGTAGTAGTAGTTTGAGTCTTAGGAGCAGCAGTAGTAGTTGTAGGGTTCATCGTATAGCAATCGTAGTATTAGTTGTAACAGCAACAATAGTAGTAGTCGTAGAAATAATAATTGTAGTAGTAGTTGTAGTAAGACCCATAGTAGTAGCAGCAGCCGTAGTAGTAGTAGTAGTACTAGTTGTAGCAGAGATGTAATTGGGGTAGCAGCAATAGTAGTCGTAGTTATTGTTGTAGTAGTAGTAGGCAAAGTATTAGTAATAGCAAGAATAGTAGAAATACTAGTTGTAGTAGTTGTAATAGTAGCAATAGTAGTAGTTGCTCCAGAAGTATTTGTAGCAGCAATCATAGTAGTATAAGAAGAAGAAGTAGTAGTAGTAGTAGTTACTGCAGTAGTTGTAGTCATAATAGAAGTAGTCATAGTTGTTGTAGTAATAGTAGTAGTAGCAGCAATAATAATAGTTGTAGTAATAGTAGTAGTAGTAGTAGCAGATTTAGTAGTAGTAGTCGTAGTAGTAGCAGTAGTTGCAGTAGTAGAAGTATCAGAAGTCTCAGCAGTAGAAGTAGTAGCAGCAGTAGTAGTAGGAGTAGTAGAAGTAGTACTAGTAGTAGTAATAGTGGTAGTAGTAGTAGTAATAGTAGTAGTAGTGGTAGTAGTAGCAGTCGTAGTAGCAGCAGCAGTAGCAATAGCTATAGTAGTAGTAGCAGCAGTAGTAATAGTAGTAGTAGAAGCAGTAGCAGTAGTATAGGTAGTAATAGTAGTCGTTGTAGTACAAGTAGTAATGGTAGTAGTAGCGGGAGTAGCTATAGTAGTAGTAGCAACTGGAGCAGTTGAAGTAGTAGAAGTAGGAGTAGTAGTAGTAATAGTAGTAGTAGTACTAGTAGTAGTAGCTCTACCAATAGTAGTAGTAATAGTAGTAGAAGCGGAAATACGAGTAGTAGTAGTAATTGGAGCAGTAATAGTAGCAGTAGTAGAAGTAGTAGTACTAGAAGCAGAAGTTGTAGTAGTAGTAGAAGTAGAACTTGTAGTAGTAGTAGTGATACCAATAGGAAAAGTAGTAGAGTAGTAGTTGTAGTAGTAGTCATAGTTGCAGCCCGAGTAGTAGTAGTGCTAGTACTAGTTACACCAGCAGTAGTAGTAGTAGTTATTGTTATAGTAGTAGTGGTAGTAGTAGTAGTAGCAGAAGTAGTAGGAGTAGGAGTAGGAGTAGTAGCAGCAGCAGCAGCAGTAGTAGCAGAAGTACTAGTAGTAGAAGTTGTTATTGTCATTGTTGTTGTTGTAGAAGTAGTAATAGTACTAGGGGTTGCATTAGTATTAGTTGCAGTAGTAGCAGTAGTAGTAGTAGTATTAGTAGTAGCTGTAGTAGTTGTTGTAGTAGTAGTAGTTGGTCTTAGAGTAGTAGAAGTTATAGTAGTAGTGGGACTAGCACTATTAGCAATAGTAGTAATAGTAGAAGAAGAAGTAGTAGTAGTAGCAGCAACAGTAGTAGTAGTCGTAGTAGAAGTTGTAGTAGGAGTAGTAGGTGCAAGGGTAGATGTATTAGTAGGAGCTGTAGTAGTATTAGTAGTAGTATGAGTAGCAATAGTAGAAGAAGTAGTAGTAGTACTAGAAGGAGTTGTAGAAGTAGTACTAATTGTACTATTTGTAGTAATAGGAGAAGTAGTTGTAGTACCAGTAGCAACAATAGTAGTAGTAGTAGTAGTAGTAGTAGTACTAGTAGCTGTAGTAGTAGTCTTAAGAATAGTAGTAATAGTAGTAGAAGAAGAAGTAGTTGCAGTAGTAGTTGTTGTAGTAGTAGCCGTATCAGAAGAAGTATTATTAGATGTAGCAGTAGGAGTAGGAGTTGGAGTAGCAGAAGTGGTAGTTGTGGTACATGTTGGAGGAGTAGTAGAAGTGGTAGTAGTAGTAGTAGTGCTTGTAGTAGCAGTGGTAGAAGTCGTACAAGTAGTAGTAGTATTAGCAATAGGAGAAGTTGTAGTGGTGGTAGTACTAGTAGTAGTATTAGCAATAGGGGTAGTTGCAGTAGTAGTAGTACTAGTAGGAATAGTTGTAGATGTAGTAGTAGTAGCCGTAATAGCAGTAGTAGTAGCAGTAGGTGTAGCAATCATAGCAATAGTAGCAGTAGTAGGATTAAGTAGTAGTAATGATGGTATTTTTTGGAGGAGAAGCAGTGCTAGTAATTGCAGTTGTAGTAGTAGTGTATTAGTAGCAGCAGCAGTAGTAGTGGTATTAATAGTAGTAGTAGTTGCTATAGTACAAGTTGCAGTAGTAGCATTAGTAGCAGTAGTAATAGTAGTAGAAATAGTAGTAGTACTAGTAGTAGCAATAGTAGTAGTAGAAGCAATTGTAGTAAAATTTGTGGCAGTAGCACTAGAAGTAGTAGTAGGAATAGAAATAGTACTAGTAGCAGCGGTAGTTGTAGCAGTAGTGGTAGTAGGCATAGAACTAGTACAAGAAGTTGTATTAGTAGGAGTAGAAGTTGTACTACTAATAGTAGTAGTAGCAACAGACATAGTACTAGTAGTAGCAGGCAAAGTAGTAGAAGTTGTGGTAGCAGTAGCAGTAGTAGTAGCAGTAGTAGATGTAGTAGTAGCAGCTGTAGCAGTAGTATCAGTAGTCATAGTAGTAGTAGCGATAGTTGTAGCGGTAATAGTCGTACTAGCAGAAGTAGAAGTAGTTGTAATAGTATCTGAAGTAGTGGTAGTAATAGTAGCTGTAGCAATAGTAGTAGGAGAAGTACCAGTATAGTTGTAGCTATAATAGTAGTAGTAGCAGCAGTAGTAGTAGCAGCAATAGTAGCTGAAGTAATAGTAATAGTAGTAGTTGTTGTAATAGTAATAGCAGTAGTAATAGTAGTAGTGGTAGTGGTATAGTAGTAGTAGTAGGAGCAGCAGAAGTAGTAGTATTGGTGGTGGTGGTGGTGGTAGTAGTACTTGGAGTAGTAGTAGTCTTAGTACTTATAGTAGTAGAAGTAGTAATAGTAGTAGTAAGTAGTAGTAGTAGTAGAAGTATTTGCAGTAGTAGTACTAGTGATAGGAGTAGCAGTAGTAGAAGTCGTAGTAGCAGTAGTAGTAGCAGTAGCAGCAGCAGCGGCAGTAGTAGTAGTAGCAGTAGTGGTAGTGGTAAAACTAGTAGTAGTAGCAGCAATAGCAGTAGTAGCACTAGCAGTAGTAGTAGTAGTAGTATTAGCAGTGGCAGTTGTAGTAGTAGCAGTAGTTGTAGTTGGAGTGGCAGTTGTAGTAGTAGCAGTAGTTGTAGTAGGAGTGGCAGTTGTAGTAGTAGCAGTAGTAATTGTAGTAGTAGTACTAGAAGTAGTTCCTATTGTAGCAGTAGTGGTAGTATTGGTTGTAGTTGTTGTAGCGGTGTAGTAGTAGTTGTTGTAGTAGCAGTAGTAGCAGTTGTAATAGTAGTAGTAGCAGTTGTAGTAGAAATAATAGTAATAGTAGTAATAGTAGCAGTAGTAGTACTAGCAATAGTAGCTACAGTAGTAGTACTAGCAATAGTAGCTACAGTAGCAGTAGTAGTACCAGTAGTAGAAGTAGTAGCAATAGTAGTAGTAGCAGTGGCAGTAGTAGTTGTAGCGATAGTAATAGTAGTAGTACTTTAGTCGTAGTCGTAGTAGTAGAATTTGTAGCACCAGTAGTAGTAGTCATATTAGTAAAATTAGTAGCAAAAGTGGTTCTAGTAGTAGCAGTGTTAGTGGCAATAGGAGTTATAGTAGTACTTGCAGTAGTTGCAATAGTAGTTGTAGTAATTATAATTATTGCAAGAGAAGTAGTTGTAAGAGTACTCGTTGATGTAGTAGCAGTATAGTATTAGCAGCTGCAACAACAGTAGTATAAGTTGTTGTAGTAGTAGTAATGGCTACTGTAGGAGCAGCAACAATCGCAATAGTATTAGTTATATTGTTGGTAGCAGTAGTCTTAGTAGTAGTAGTAGCAACAGCAACAGTAAGAGTGGTTGTAGTAGTAGATGTCATAGTAGCAGTAGCAGTAGTGGCAGTAGTAGTAGCAGCAGCAGCAATAAAAGTAGTAGAAGTTGGAGTAATAGTTGTTGTAGTTGTAATTGTAGTAGTCGGGGTAGAAGTAGTAGTCGTAGTAGCAGTAGCAGTAGTTGTAATATTCGTAATAGTAGTTGCAGTAGTAGCAGTGGTAGAAGTGGTAGTAGTGGTAGTAGTAGGAGCAGCAGTTGGTGTAGTAGTAGTAATAGTAGTAGTAGTTCCTACAGTAGTAGTAGTATTAGTGGTAGTAGTTGTAGAAGAAGTATTAGTAGTAGGAGCAGCTACAGTAGTAGGAGTAGTAGTTTTAATAGTAGTAATCCTAGTAGTAGCAATAGTGGCAATAGTAGTAGTAGTCGAGGCAGCAGTAGTAGAAGTAGAAGCAGCAACTGCAGTAGTAGTATCAGTAGGAACAACAGTGGCAGAAGTAAGAATTATTTTAGTTGGGAGTAGCAGTGTAGTAGTCGTTCTAGTAGTAGGAGTAATAGTTGGAGTGTTAGGTGGAGCAGTGGTGGTGGTGGTAGTAGTAGTAGGAGGAGGAGGAGGAGTAGTAGTAGTATTAGTAGTTGTAGTAGTAGTAGTATTTGTAGTTGCTGTAGTAGTGGTGTTGGTGGTGGTGGTGGTGGTGGTGGTGGTGGTGGTGGTGGAGGTGGTAGTAGTAGTAATATTAGTAATAGCAGTAGCAGTAGCCATAGTAGCTATAGTAGTAGTAGTCATAAAAGTAGTAGTAGTAGCTATAGTAGTAGTAGTAATACCTATAGTAGTAATAGTAGTAGTACTTGTAGTAGTAGTTGTCATTGTAGTAGAATTAGTAGCAATAGTGGTTCTAGTAGTAGTAGTGCTAGTGGCAATAGGAGTTGTAGCAGCAGTAGCTATAGTAGTAGTAGTGATTGTAATTGTTGAAGGAGTACTAGTAGTACGAGTACTGGTATATGTAGTAATAGGGTAGTACTAGCAACAGTTTCAATAGCAGGAGCAATAACAGTGGTTGTGGTAGTACTAGTAGCAGTAGTAGTAGCAGTAGTAGTGGTAGTAGTAGCAATAGCAGTTGTAGCAGTAGTGGGAGCAGCAGCATTATGAGTAGAAGTAGTAGTAGTAGTACTAGTATTATCAGTAGTAGTATTAGCAGAAGTAGCAGCTGTAGTAGCAGTAGTACAGGTTGTTGTAGTAGAAGTTGTAGCAGTAGCAGTAGCAGCAGTAGTAGTAGCAATAGTAGCAGTAGTAGTAGTAGTAGTAGCAGTAGTAGTATTAGAAGTAGTTGTAGTAGTAGTAGTAGCAACAACAGCAGCAGTAGAGGTAGTAGTCGTGGTAGTAGTAGTCATAGTAGTAGTCGTAGCAGCAGTGGTAGTAGTAGTAGCAGTAGTAGTAGTAGTACTAATAGTAGTAGTAGATGCAGTAGTAGCAGTTGTTGTAGTCGTACTATTAGCAGAAGTTGTAGTAGGAATAGTAGTTGTAGTAGCAATAGTAGCAGTAGTAGTTGTTATTGTACTAGAAATAGTAGTAGCAACAATAGTAATAGTAGTCGTAGTAGTAGTAGTTGCAGTAGTGGTAGTAGAGGTAATAGGAGTTGTAGTAATAGTAGCATTAGTTGTTGTAGTATTAGTAGTAGTCGTAGTAGTAGTAGTCGCTATAGTGGGGACTGGTAGTGCCAGTAGTTGTAGTTGTTGTTGTAGTAGTAGGAATTGTATCAATAATAAGAGTAGCAGTAGTTGTAGTAGTGACAGTAGTAGTTATAGTAGTAGTGTATTAGTATTAGTCGTAGCAATAGTTGTAGAGGTAGTAGTAGTAGTAGTAGTAGTTGTAGTAGCAGTAGTTATAGTAGTAGTAGTAGTCGCAGCAGCAGCAGCAGAAGTATTAGCAGCAGTAGTAGTTGCAGTAGTAGTTGTTGTTGTTGTAGTAGTTGTGTAGTAGTAGTAGTGGTAGTAGTTGTCATAATGGTAGCAATAGAAGGAGAAGTAGTTGTAGAAGTAGTAGTAGCAGCAGCAGCAGCAGCAGCAGTAGTAGTAGTAGTAGTAGTAGTAGTAGTAGTAGTAGTTGTAGTGGCAGTAGTAGAAGAAGTTGGAGTTGTAGTAGGAGTAGGAGTAGAAGTTGCTGTAGTTACAGTAGTTATAGTAGTAGTAGCAGTAATAGTAGTAATAGTAGCCGCAGTACTATTAATATTAGTACTAGTAGTAGTAGTAGCAACCGTTGTTGTAATAGTAGTAATAGGAGGAGTAGTAGTAGTTGGAGCAGTTGTAGGAGTACAAGTAGTAGTGGAAGTATTTGGTGTAGTAGCAGGAGTCATAATAGTAGGAATAGTTGTAACAATAGTAGGAGTAGCTGTATTAGTAATAGCAGTAATAGTGGTGTTGTAGTAGTAACAGAAGTAGTAGCAGTAGTAGTTGTAATAGTAGTTGTAGTAGTAGTTGTTGTTGTTGTTGTTATTGTAGTAGTAGTAGTAGTAGTAGTTTTTGTTCTTGTTGTTGTAGTAGTTGTAGCAGTAGTAGCTGTAGTGCTGGTAGTAGTAGTAGTAGTTGTTGTTGTGGTAGTGGTGGTTGCAGCAATAGTAATGGTAGTAGTAGTAGTTGAAGTAGTAGTACGAATAGGTTTAGGAGTCGGAGTTGTAGTAGTAGTAGTAATAGGAGTTGTTGTAGTAGTAGTAGGAGGAGCAGTAGTAGGTGTGGCAATAGATGTAGTCGCAGTAGTTGTAGTAATAGTAGAAGCTATAATAGTATTAGGAGTAGTAGTTCTAGTAGCAGCTGTAGTAGGAGAAGTAGTACAAGCAATCGTTGTAGTAGTAATAGTATTAGTAGTAGTAGTGGTAGTAGTAGTAGTAGTAGTTGTTGTGGTTGTTGTAGTAGTAGTAATAGCAGTAGTAGTTGTAGTAGTAGCATTAGTAGTAATAGTAGTCGTAGTTATCGTAGTAGTAGCATTAGTGGTAATAGTAATAGGAGTAGTAGTTGGAATAGCACCAGTAGCAGTAGTAGCAGTAGTTGTTGCAGTAGGCGGGGTAGTAGTAGTAGTAGTAGTAGTAATAGTAGCAATAGTAGCAGCAGTAACAATAACGGTAGTCATAGTAGTGGTAGTAGCTCTATTTGTAGTAGGAGAAGTAGTAGTAGTAGTAGTAGCAGAAGTAGTAACGGTAGTAGCTATAGTAGTAGTAGGAGAAGAAGTTGGTATAGTAGTAGAAGTAGGTATTGTAGCAGTAGTAGTGGTAGCGGCAACTATTGCAACTGCAGTAGCAATAGTAGTATTAGCAATAGCGATCATATAGTAGTACCATCAGTAGCAGTAACTATAGCAACAACAGCAGCAGCAGTAGTAGTAGAAGTAGTATTAGTAGCAAAAGTAGTAGTTGTAGTAGAAAAAGTATTAGTAGCAACAGTAATAGGAGCAGTAGTAGAAGTAGAGCAGTAGTATGGCGATAGTATTTGTAGTAGTAGAAGTAGCAGTAGTAGCAGCAGCAGCATTAGTGCTAGTAATAGTAGTAGTAGTAGTCATAATAGTAGTAACAGCAGCAGCAGTAGTAGATTTAGTAGTAGCAGCTACTGCAATAGCAGTAGTGGTAGTTATAGTAGTAGTAGTCATGGTAGTAGCAGTAGTAGCAACAATAGTAGTTGCAGTAGTCATAGTGGAAGTTGTAGCTGTAGCAATAGTACTAGTATTAGAAGCAGTAGTAGTATTTGGAGAAGTAGTAGTAGTATCTATAGTAGCAGAAGTAGCTACTATAGTAATTGCAATACTACTACTAGTAGTAGTAATAGTAGTAGCAGTGATAGTAGAAGGAGTTGGAGCAACAATAGCATTATGATTATTATTATTAGTAGTAGTAGTAGTGGTTGTAGTAGCAGTTGTTGTAATAATAATAGTGGTAGTTGCAGATGTAGTAGTTGTAGCAGTATTAGTTGCAGCTGCAGAAGTAGTAATAGTTGTAGTAGTAGCAGTAATAGTATTAGTAGTAGCAGTAGTTGTAGTAACAGAAGTAGTAGTAGTTGTAGTAAGAGTAGTAGTAGTAGCAACAATAGTAGTAGTAGCAGCAGCATTAGTAGTATTAGTAGTAGCCATAGCAGCAGCAATAGCTATAGTAGTTGCAGTAGTAGCAGTAGCAATTCAAGCAAATTAGTAGTAGTAGTGCTAGTAGCATTACTTAGAGTAGTAGTTGTAGCAGTTGTAGTAGTGGTAGTCGTCGTAGTTGTTGTTGTTGTACTAGTAGTATTTGTTATTGTAGTAGCAATAGTGGCAATATTAGTAGCAATAATAGTAGTAGCAGAAGTAGTAACAGTAGTACAAGTAGTAGTAGTAGCAGAAGCGGTCGTAGTAGTAGCTGTAGTTGTTGTTGTAATAGTATTAGCAGTAGAAGTAGTAGGAGTAGTACTATGAATATTAGCCGTTGCAATAATAGCAACAGCAGTGGTAGTACTAGTTCTAGAAGTATAAGTAGTAGTAGTGGCAGCAGCAGTAATTGTAGTTGTAGTAGCAATCACAGTAGTAGTAATAGTAGTAGTAGTAGCAGCAGTAATTGTAGTTGTAGTAGCAATTGTAGTAGTAGTAATAGTAGTAGTAGTAGCCGTATTAGTAGCTCTAGGAGCAATAGCAGTAGTAGTCACAGTAATAGTAGTAGCAATAATAGCTGTAGCAATAGGAGTAGTAGTATTAGCAGCAGCAGTAGTAATAGTCGCAATAGCAGCAACAGCAGCAACTGTAGTTGTGGTAGTCGCATTAGTAGTAGTGGTAGCAGTAGTAGTAGTAGCAATAGTAGTAGTAATTGTGGTAGTAGTCCTACTAGCAGCAATAGTAGTAGTAGTAGAAGTAGAAGTAGTACTTGTTGTAGTAGCAATAGTAGAAGTGGACGTAGTAGTTATTGTTGTTGTAGTTTTAGTAGTAGTAGTAACAGTAGTAGTGGTGGTAGTAGTGGGAGTAGGAGAAGGAATACATTTAGGAGAAGGAATACTAGTTCTAGTAGTACTAGTAGTAGTAGTAGTTGGAGAAGTAATAATAGTAGTTGTTGTTGTAGTAGGAGTAGCAGTAGTGGTAGTAGAGGTCATAGTAGTTGCGGAAGTAGTAGTAGTTGTTGTTATTGTTGTAGTATTAGTAGTAGTAATAGTAGTAGCCGGATTAGTAGCAGTAGTAGTAGCAGTTGTAGTAGTAATAATAGTAATAGGAATAGTAGTAGTAGTAATAGTAGTAGTAGTAGTAGCTGTTGAAGTAATATTTGTAGCAGTCGAAGTAGTAGCAAAAGTAGTAGTTGGAGTATTACTCATAGTAGCAGTAGTAGTAGTAACAACATTAGTAGTGTAGTAGTAGTAGTAGTACTTGTTGTAGATGTAGTAGTTGTAGTAGTAGCAGTGGTAGTGGTAGTGGTGGTAATACTAGTAGCAGTAGTAGTAGCAGTAGAAGTAGCAGTAGTAGTAGTAGTAGGATTAGTAGTAGCAGTAGAAGCAGCAGTAGAAGTCATAGTAATAATAGTAGTAGTAGTAGTTGTTATAGTTATAGTAGTAGTAGTAGCAGCAGCAAGAGTAGTAGTAGTAGTAGTTATAGTCGTAGTAGTAATAGGAGTAGAAGTAGCAGTAGCGGTAGTAGCAGTAGCAGTAGTAGTAATAGTAGTAGTAGTAATAGTACTAGCAGTAGCAGAAGTAGTAGTAATAATAATAGTTGTTGTTGTTGCAGTAGTAGTAGTAACAGTAGTAGCAGTAGCAGAAGCAGTAGTAATAATAGTAATAGTAGTGGTAGTGGTGCTAATAGTAATAATAGTAGTAGTAATAGTAGTAGTAGTAGTAGTAGTAATAGTAGTAGTGGCAGTAGTAGCAGTAGTAGTAGTAGTGGCAGTAGCAGTAGTAGTTGTAGTAGTGGCAAAAGTATTAGAAGTAATAGCGGCAATAGCAGAGTCATAATTGTAGTAGTAGTTGTTGTTGTTGTTGTAGTAGTAGCAGTAGTCGTAGTAATAGTCGGAAAAGTTGTAATTAGAGTAGTAGTAGTAGCCATAGGAGTAGTAGTAGAAATAGTAGTAGCGGTCGTAGAAGCAGTTGTAGTAGAAGTAGTAGTAGAAGTAGTAGCAGCAATAGTAGTAGAAGTAGCAATGGTTGCAGGAATAGCAATAGAAGTAGTAGCAGAAGTCGCAGTAGTAGCATTAGTAGTAGTAATCATAGTTGTGGTAATTGTAGTAGAAGGAGTTGAAGTAGTACTAGTAGTAATAGCTGTAGTAGTTGGGGTATGAGTAGTGGCAGCAGTAGTAGTAGTAGGAGGAGTAGGATTAGTAGCAGTAATAGTTAGAGTAGTTGTAGGAGTTGTAGTTGTTTGAGTAGTGGAAGCAGCAGCAGTACTTGTTATAGTGGCAGTACTTGTTGTAGGAGTAGGAGGAGGAGTAGTAGTTGTAGGAGTAGTAGTAGTCAAAATAGTTGTAGTCATACTAGTTGGAATAGTAGCAGTAGGAGTGGTGGTTGTAGCAGGTGTTGGAGTAGGCGTTGGAATAGTTGTAGAAGTAGTAGTTGTAGTAGTAGGAATAGTAGTAGTTGTCATAGTAGTAGGAGTAGTAGTAGCAGCAGAAGTAGTAATATTAATTGAAGTAGTTGTTGTTATAGCAGCAGTAGTAGTATTAGTAGTAGCAGTTGTAGTTGTAGTAGTAGTAGTAGTGATAACAGTAGCAGTAATAGATGTTGTAGTAGCCGAAGTATTAGTTGTAATAGTGGCAGCAGTAGTAGTGGTAGTGGGTGCGATATTAGTATTAGTTGTAGTAGTAGTAGTAATAGTATTATTATTATTACTAGTAGTAGTAGTACTAGTTATTGTAGTAGTAGTAGTAGCAGTAGTAGTAATAATTGAAGTAGTAATAGTAGGACAGGTATTAGTAGTAGGAAAAGTAGTAGTAGTCGCAGTAACTATAGTAGTAATAGCAGTATTTGTAGTATTAGAAGTAGTAGTAGTATCTAAAGTAGTAGCTGTAGCTGTAACAGCAGTAGTAGTACTAATGGTAGTAGCATTAGTGGCAGTAGTAGTAGTGGTTGTATTAGTAGCAGTTGTAGAAGTAGCAGGAGTAGTAGTAGCAGTTGCAGTAGTTATAGTAGTACTAGCAGAAACCAGTACTAGAAGCAACAACAATAATAGTTGGTGGAGATGGAGTTGTGGTAGTTGTTGTTGTTGTAGGAGAAGTAGTAGTAGTTGCAGTTGTATTTGTAGTAGTATCACTAGTATTAGCAATTGTAGGAGTTGTAGAATTAGTAGTAGTAGCAGTAGTCGTAGTAGTAGCTGTATACGCGGTAGTAGAAGTAGTAATAGTAATAGTAGTAGTAGAAGTAGAAGTAGTAGTAGTAGTAGCGATTGTAGAAGTAATAGAAGTGGCAGTAGCGATAGTAGTAATTGTTGCAGTGGTAATAACAACAATAGAAGCAGCAGCTGTGGAAGTAGTAGTAGTTGTAGCTGTAATAGTGGAAGTTGTAGTAGTAGTAGCCGTAAAAATGGCAATCGTAGTAGTAGCGGAAGTAGCAGCAGCGGAAGTAGCAACAGTAGTAATAGAAGAAGTAGCAGTGATTCGAGTAGTAGTAACAGTTGTAGTAGTAGTAATAGTAGTAGTAGCAGCAGCACAATTACTACTATTACTACTCCTTTTTGTGTTACTACTACTACTATTCCTACACCTACTACTACCACTTCTCGCACTTCTACTACTACTACCACTTCTACTTCTACACCTATTCCTACTCTTGCTACTAGTACTACTACTCCTGCTACTACTACAGTCACTCCCAATCTTGCTGTTGTTGCAGATGCTACTATAACTTCTACTACTACTGCTACTACTTCTACTGCTACTCCTACTTCTACTACTACTACTACTACTATTACAACTCATAGTACTACTAGTTTTACTACTACTACCACTACTACTACTACGTCTCCTACTGCTACTACTACTAATACGAATACTACTACTACTCTACAGTCTTTACTACTAGTTCTACTACTAATACTAATACAATTACAACTACTTCTATAACTACGGCTTCTGCAACTACTCCTACACCTACTACTATTACAATTACTACTTCTACTACTACCATTACTATTATTACTACTACAACAACAACTGCTACTATTCCTACTGCTACCACTATTACTCCTATTACTACTACTACTACTAATAATACTACAACTCGTACTCCAATTCGTACTACTACTACTACTATAACTACTAATACTAAATTACTACTACTGCTGCGACTACTGTTTTTACAACTACTACAACAGCAACTATCTATTACAACTACTAGTTCTATTACTAATGCTACTATTATTACTACTACTATCATTATTACAACTAAAACTATTCCTCCTACTGCTACTGCTACTGCTACTACAACTTCTACTACTAGTACTACACCTACTAGTACTCTTACAACTACAATTCCTTCCCCTACTACTACCACTACTACTTCACCTATTACAACCATTACTACTACTATTACTACAACAACTCCTACGACTGCTGCTACCACTACTACTTCGATTACTACTCCGTCTACTACTGCTACTACTACTATTACTACTACTACTACTACTACTACTACTACTAACACTACAACTATTCCAGCTTTGACTCCTCCTACTACTACAATGACCACTACTGCTGCTACTATTACTACTTCTGCTACTACTACTTCTGCTACTACTACTACTACTATTTCTACTACTACTTCTATAACTACGACAACAGCTACTACTGCTACTACTACGACTACTACTGCTACCACTACTACTCCAACTACTACACCTACAATTACTACTACTCCAACTACTACTCCTACTACTCCTACCACTATTTCGATTACTACTACTGTTGCTACTACTACTACGACTGCTAGTACTACTATTACTACTACTCCTCCTCCTCCTCCTCCTCCTTCTACTACTACTACAACTACTATTGCTACAACAACTACTACTACTAATGCAACTATTGCTCCTACTGCTGCTACTACTCCTACTTCAACTACTATTATTACAACAACTACTAATATGACTAGTACTCTAACTACTACTACTGCACCTACTCCAATTCCAACTGCTACTCCTACTCCTACTACTACTACGAGTACGACTACTCGTAATACTACTAATACCACACCTATTGGAACAACAACAGCAACAACAACTTCTAGTACTACTATTACTACTAATACTACTACTATTACCGCAACCACTACTACTACAACTTCTACTACTACACCTAGTCCTACTACTACTCTTGCTACTACTACTCCTACTCCTACTGCTATTACTACTGCTAATCCTAATTCTGCTACTGCTACTACTGCTTCTATGATAACTCTTACTCCAACTCCTACTACTACTACTACTACTGATGCAGGAACTATCACTACCACTACTACTACAACAACTATTAATACCACTACTTCGACTACTATTGATGCTGCACCTATTACTACTACTACCACTACTATTATTACCACTACCTCTCCTAGTACTTCTTCATCTTCTACTACTACTACTACTACTACTACAACTAGAAGTACTACTGCTGCTGCTACGACTACTACAACAACCATTAGTAGTACAACTACTGCCACTTCTTCAACTATTGCAACTACTACTCCTACTCCAACTCCAACTGCTACTTCTACTCCTCCTACTACTACTAGTACCACTACTCAAACTACTACTACCCCTACTACTACTCCCATACCAACTCCTACTACTACTACTACTACTACTACTACTCCTCCTACAAGTACTACTATTGCTGCAGCTGCTGCTACTACTACCACTGCAGCTGCTGCTGTTGATACTACTACTACTGCTAGTAAATACTGTTACTATTATTATTATTGCTACTACTGTTACTATTACTACCACCACCACCGCCACCACTACTACTACTACTTCAAATACAAGTGCTACTGCTACTGCTACTCCAACTACTACGACAACTACTCCTACTCCTAGTACTACTACAACTACAACTACTCTACTAGTACAACTGCTACTACTTGTATTTCTATTTGTACTACTACTACTATTACTATTACTACTATTATTAATACTACAACAACTACTACTACTACTACTAATGCTGCTATTGCAATTACTACTTCTACTACTTTTATTACTACTGCTTCTCCTACTACTACTACTACTATTACAACAACGACGAGAACAAGAACAACAACTACTACTACTCCGCCTCCTACAACTACTTCTGCTACTACAACTACTAGTTCTACTACACGTACTATTGCCACTACTACTCCTACTCCTACTCCCACTACTGCAACTACTACTACTACTCCCATTCCTACTCTACTACTACTACTGCTACTCCTACTCCTACCACTACTATTACTACTACTACTACTACTCTACTTGTACAACTGCAACTACTAGTACTCCTACAACAACAACAACAACAACAACAACTACTACAACTACTACTGATACAACAACTTCAACTACTACTACTACCACTACCTCTGCTGCTGAAACTACTACCACTACTACTTCTACCAATACTACTGCCACAGCTGAAGCTCCTGCTACTACTACTACTACTCCTCCTCGTCCTACTCCTACGCCAAGTCCAACAGCTACTATTACTACTACTACTGCTACTACTACTCCTACTACTACTCCTACTCCTAATAATGGAAACACTACTCCTACTGCTGCTACTACAGCTACTAATGCTCATGTCACTACAGCAACTCCTACTACTATGACTGCTACTTCTACTACTACTAGTGCGACTGCTAATATAGCTACTACAACAATTTCGGCAACTACTACTACCACCGCTACTACTATTTTCAGTCTTACTACGACTACTACTACTAGTCCTACTACTAGTACTACTCATAATACTACTAATACTGGTACTATTACTACTATTACTACTACTACAACTATCGCTCTTGCTGCTTCAACTAGTGCTATTACTACTTCGGCTAGTACTACCACCACTACTACTGCTACACTACTACAAATACCACTACTACTCTGACTCCTACTACTACAACTACTATGAGTACTCCTACTGCTACTAGTACTCATTATACTACTACTGCTGCTCCAACTACAACAACAACAACTACTATTATGACTACTACAATTACCACTATTGCTGCAACAACTATAAATACTACCACTACTCCTACTATTATAACTACTGCTGCTACTAGTCCTACTACTACTATTACTATCGCTACTACTACTGCAACTGTTGCTACTGCTATACCTACTACTACTACAACAACTACTACTGCTACCTCTACTACCATAGCTCATACTACTACTGCCACAACTGTTATAATTGCGAGCACTACTACTACTATTTATACTGCTACAACAACTGCCACTACTACTGCTACTACAACTACTATTGCAACTACTGCTATTGCTACTATTGTTGCTACTACTTTTACTACTACTTCTACTCCTACTACTACTACTACTACTCCTCCTACTCCTACTACTGCTGCTACTAGTCATACTACTATTACTGCTTATTCCACTACTACTACTACTGCTGCTACTACTACTTCAACTGTTAAAACAACAACTAATACTAGAACTACTATTGCTGCAGCTATTACAATTGCCACTACTACTACTACAACAACTATTACTACAACTCTTGCTGCTAATACTACTATTATTACTGCTAGTACTGCTGCTGCTACAACTTCTACTACTACTACTACTACTACTCCGGCTGCTATCGCTGCTGCAGCTGTTGCTACTCCTATCGTTACTACTACTACTACTACTGCTGCTGCTGCTGCTGCTGCTGCTGCTGCTACTACTACTACTACCGCAACAACCATTGCAACTACTATAATTACTACTACTACTATTGCTACTACTCAAACTACTACAGCAACTACTCTTACCACTGCTACTACTACTACAACTGCTACTACTACTACTATAGCTACTACTACTTCTACTACGACTACTACAACTACTACTACTGCACTACTTCTACTACTACTGCAGAGAATACTACTACTACTACTGTCTCAACTGTTACTCCTCCTATTGCTACTACTACTACTCCTAGTAGTACTGCGACTACTACTCCTACAATAACTACTACTACAACTACTACTACTAGTACTACTGTGACTATTGCTACTACTACTACTGCATCTACTACCACTGCTGCTGCTATAGCTACTACTGTAGCTATACTGCTACTATTGCTACTACTACAAACACACCTACTACTTGTTCTACTATTACTGCGACTTCTACTGCTAATACTACAACTACTACAACTACTACTACTACTATTTTTACTACTACTACTACTATTACTGCTACTGCTACTACTATTGCTACTACTACCACAACTACTATTACTGCTATTACTACTGCCACAACTACTTCTCCTACTACTACAAATGCTACTACTGCAACTACTACTACTCCTTCTGCTAGTGCAATTGCTGCTACTACTTCTACTACTACAACCATTCCTTTGGCTACTGCTACTACTGCTGCTTCTACTGCTACTAATGCTACTGCCACTACTGCAACTCACACTACTATTGTTGCTACTACTGCTGCTGTTGTTGCTACTACTACTACAACTACTACAACTATTGTAGATGGTACTGCTACTACTACCACTTCAACTACTACTACTTTTGATGCCACTACTACTCCTACTGCTGCTACTACTCATAATACTAGTACTGCTACTGTTGCTACTACAACTATAACTACTACAACTACTACTACTTCTGTGACTATTACTACTGACACAATTGCAGCTATTGTTGCATTTGCTACTTCTACTACTACTATAGCTACTACTATTTCTACTACAACAACAACTTTGACTACTACTACTACTGCTGCTACCACTACTATTGTTGTTGCTGCTACTACTACAAAAGCTACTGTTATTGCTACAACTACTACAGCTGCTACTACAAATACTACTACTTTGACTATTGTTACTACTACTACTGCCACTACTATTATTCCTACTACCACAATCACAACTACTGCTGCTACTATTACTCACAACAACTACTGCTCAACTCCTGCTACTACTACTACTAACTACGATGACTACTAGAACTACTCTTCCTACTACTACTACTACTTCTACTACTACGTATTACTACTACTACTATTACTACACTACTGCTACTACTACTAGAGCTGCTAGTACTACTAACTATGATGACCACTACTACTAGTACTACTACTACTACTACTACTACTACTACTACTACTACTACGTATTACTACTACTACTGTTACTACACTACTGCCACTACTACTACAGCTGCTGTTGCTCCTCCAACTGGTACTACTACAACTACTACTGCTACTGCTGCTGCTCCTACTATTACCACTAGTACTACTACTTCTACTGCTACAACTACTATAGCTGCTTCTACTACTACTACGACAACTGCTACTACAAAATCAAGTACTGGAATAATAGCTGCTACTATTATTGCTACTGCTACTACTACTTTTGCTGCTATAAATACTTCTACGGCTACTGCTTCTACTACTTCTGTTAACGCTACAACTATTGCAATTACTACTATAGCTAATACTACAACAGTAGTGACTACTGCTACTACTACTGCTGCAACTTCTACGATTGCTGCAATTATGAAAGCTGCTACTCTTTCTACAACTACAACCGCTAGTACTGCTAATGCTGCAGCTACTACTACAGCTAGTACTGCCACTATTGCTACTACTGCTACTGTTACTTCTGCTACTACTGCTACTACTACTAATCCTACTACTACTCCTCTTACAACTAATGTTGGTATGACTTCTCCTACTAATTAAACCACTACCACTTTTCTACTACTACTGCTACTACTCTTGCTTCTACTTCTACTACTTCTACTATTACTACAACAACAACAACAACTACTACTACTACAGTGGCTACTAATATTACAACTAATATTCCTCCCAGTAGTACTACTGCTATTGTTTTTAGTACTGCTGCTACTACAACTACAACTATTATTATTATTATTGTTGCTGCTATAGCTACTACTACTATGACTTCTCTTACTACTATTACACCTGCTACTACTTCGATTGCTACTACACTGCTGCTGCTTCTACTGCTTCTGTTGCTGCTACTACTATAGCTGCTACTACTAGCACAATTACAACTAGTACTGCTATTGCTGCGACTATTACTTACTACTACTACTACTATTACAACTAATGCAGCTACTCATGCTTTTACTGCTACTGTGACCACTACTACTGCTACTACTACTATTGTTACTATTACTACTAAAACTACTTTTACAACTACTGCTGCTACTAGTACTACTATTATAATGGCTACTACAACAACAACTACTACTATTAATTCTCTGACAATGACAACTACTACTACTTCACCTACTGCTATTACTGCTGCTACTACTACAACTACTGCTACTATTGCTACTACTACTACTACTATTACTACTACTACCGCTACTACTGCTCCTTCTTCCACTGCTACTAGTCCTACTGCTACTCCTAATACTACTTCTGCTACTACGACAACTACTGCTAATACTACTACTACTACTATTATTCCTACTACTGCTGCTTTAACACCCAGAACTGCTGCTACTAGTGGTAATACTGCTACACCAACGACTACCACTACTACTAAACTGCTACTATTGCTGCTTCTCCGACTACTGCTACTACTACTACGACTTCTCTGCCTCTTACTAGTACATCTACTACAATAACTAATGTTACTGCTACTACTTCAGTTACTACTTCTTCTACTAATACTAATGATGTCGTTACTACTACTTCTACTTCTGCAACTACTGCGACTACGACTACTACTACTTTTACTACTTCTATTGCTACTAATACAACTTCTACTACTACTGCTATTATTGCTATTGTTGCTACTACTATTACTACTACTAGTACTACTACTACTACTACTACTACTACTACTTCTGCTACTATTACTACTACTACTTCTACTACTACTACTTTTGCTACTGCTACTTCGACTACTACTACTTTTGCTGCTCCTACTACTTTTAATACTACAACCATGACAACTATTACAACAACTACTACTTGTTGTACTACTACTACCACAACTAAAGCTACTGCTTCTGCTTTTTCTACTGCTACTAGCACTATTGCTACTACTACATATGCTCCTCCTTCTGCTACTACTACTATTATTGTTGTTGTTATTGCTGCTACAACTAATAGGGCTACTACTACTACAACTACTGCGACTATTGCGACAGCAACTACTACTAACATTACTGCTGCCACTATTGCTATTACTACTACTACTACTACTACTACTACTACTACTACTACTACTACTACTACTACTACCACCACTACTACCAATACTACTACAACTTCTACTTCTACTGTAGCTGTTGTTGCAGCTACTGCAACTAATACATTGACTCCTACTTCTCCAGCTGCTACGACTACTGCAACTCCTACTACTACTACTACTACTACGACTAGTTCTACTACTACTTATAATAATCGTACTACTTCTCCGAATTCAACTAGTACTACTGCAATGACTACCGCTACTACTACTACTAGTTCGACTGCAACTACTTTTGCCACTACTACGGTTACTACTGCTCCTACTGCTACTGCTACTAGTACTACGACTACTGCTGCTACTGCTGCTACCACTACTGGTACTACTAATGCTACTAGTACTAGTACTACTATTGTTGTTGTTGTTGCTACTACTACTACTACTAATGCTGTTGTTTTTTTTGTTGCTACTAATACTACTGCTATTTCTCCTACGACTAATACTAATGCTACTGCTACTACTTCTACTCCTTCTACTACTACTACTACTATTGTAGTTGTTACTGCTATGGCTACTGCCAGTACTACTAATACTATTACTACTACTATTGCCACTATTGCAATTATTGCTTCTGCTACTACTACTATTACTACTATTGCTTCTACTAATGCTTCTTTCGCTGCAGTTGCTGTTAATGCGACTATTACTAATAGAATGACTTGTACTACTTCTCTTATTGCTGCTACTACAGCAACTCCTGCTACTGCTGCGCCTACAGTGACTACTTCTACGACTGCTACTACTCCTACTACTTCTCGTAATTCTACTACTACTACTTCTAGGGTTAGTGCTACTACTACTACTACCGCTACTACTACTACTACTACAAGTTCTACTGCTACTACTTCTGCTACTACTACTATTATTACTACTCCTGCTACTACTGCTACTACTATTATTACTACTGCTTCTGCTACTACCGTTGCTACTACTACATGTACTACTTTTGCTACTTGTACTACTATTGCTACAACTACTACTACGACTACTGAGACTACTAATACTACTACTACTACTACTACTACCACTACTACTACTATTGTTGTTGTTGTTGTTTTTGTGCTACTAATACTACTACTAATGTTATTCCTACTACGGCTACTACACGGCTACTCCTTTGACTGCTACTACTGCTGCTGCTGCTGCTAATACTTTTACTACTACTACCATGACTACTACAAAAATTTCTTCTGCTACTACTACTATTACTACTACTGTTTTTACTAATGCTTTTACTGCTACTGTAACTGCTACTACTACTACAACTACTTTTACAACAAGTGCTACAGCTAGTACTACTACTTTTACTAATACTGCTACTACTATGACTTTTACTACTACTACGACTTTTACTACTACTACTACTACTACTACTACTACTCCTCCTCCTCCTACGGCTACTAATACTGCTACTACTACTCCTACTACCACAACAACAACTGCTACTACTACTAATGTTGTTGTTGTTGTTGTTGCTACTAATACTACTTCTATTTCTCCTACAACTACTACTAATGCTACTACTACTATGGCTACTACATTGCTACTCCTTCGACTACTACTGCTACTGCTATTACTACTGCTACTATTGCGAATACTATTACTACTACTACGGCCAATACTAATGCCTCTACTAATGCTTCTGTTAATGCATCTACTGCTCCTGCAACTACTACTACTACTACTACTACAAATACTTTTATAACTGCTACTACTAGTACTGCTACTATAACTATTACTGCTACAACTATGACTTTTACTACTACTACTACTACTGCTACTTCCAATTGCCCTAAAATAACAACAACCACTACTTTTCCTACTACTACTACCTCTACTGCTGCTACTACTACAACTACTGCTACAGCTACTACTACTAGTACAACTATTGCTACAGCTACTACTACTAGTACTACTACTGCTACTACTTCTACTTCTGCTACTTTTGCTACTACTGCTACTACTACTTTTATTACTACTGTTACTACAACTTCTACTGCAAGTACCACTACTGTTGCTGCTGCTGCTACTACTACTACTACTACTTTGATTACTCCTACAACTACTATTACTTCTACTCCTAATACTAGAAGTACTGCAACAACTACTATTGTTGTTGCTGCAACTACTGCTGCAACTACTACTACTACTACTACTACTACTACTACAACTACTACTACAGCTACTACTACTGCAACTACTGCTACCACTGCTTCTACGACCCTCGCTCCAACTACTACTAGTATTAATAATGCAACTAATACTGCTTCTCCTACCACTACTACATCTGCCACTACTGCAATTACTGCCAATACTATTAAAACAATGACTACTACTGCTACAACGACTATTGCTATGGCTTCTGCTACTGTTACTATAGTTGCTACTACAGCTACTATTACTACTATTACTACTGCTCCACCACAATTGCTACTGTTGTTGCTGCTACTACTACTACCGCTAAAATAATTGCTACTACTGGTGCTAGGACTACTTTTGTTGCTACTACTGCTACTGCAGCTGCTACTACTAAAAGTACTAATGCAACGGCTACTAAAAATACTACTACTGCTACTATTTCTTCTAGAACTACAACGCCTCCTACTGCTGTTACTACTGATATTACTTCGGCTACCACCACTACTGCTACTCCTACTAATACTACAGTTTCAACTACTACTACTGCTACAACTAGTATTACATCTACTACTACTATTAGAACTACTGCTACTACTACTACTTTTGCTACTACTTCTGCTACGACTGCTATGACTACTACAACAACAACTACTACATCTAATGCTACTACTACTACTGATGATGCTGCTACTGCTACTACTATTACTACAGCTACTACTATTGATGCTATTACCGCAGCTGCTACTATTTCGACTGCTACAACCACTACTACTGCTACTACTACTAATACTACTACTATTACAACTGCTAGTACTGCTACTACTGCCACTATTGGTACTATTGCTACTGCTACTACTACTACTCCTCCCACTACTACTCCTCTTAGAACTAATGCTGGCATGACTTCTCCTACTACCTAAGCAACTACCACTTCTTCTACCACTGCTACTAGTCCTGCTTCTACTCCTACTACTTCTAATTGTACTACTACTATAACAACAAGAACTACTACTACTATTGTGGCTACTGAAACAACTACAAATAATCCTGCCAATATTATTACTTATATTATTGTTACTACTACTACTGCTACAACAACAATTACTACTATTATTGTTATTATTGTCACTACCACTATTACTACTACTACGACTTCTCCTACTACTACAACTAGTGCTACTGCTTCTATAGCTACTACGCTGATACTGCTTCTACTGCTACTGCTGCTGTTGCTGCTACTACTACTACTACAGTTGCTGCTGCTAGAGCTATTACTACTACTTTTGCTACTGCTGCTACAATTGCTACTATTAGTACTACTATTACAACTAATTCAGCTACACATGCTTCTACTACTGCCACTACTGCGTCTGTAGCTATTACAACTTCTACTCCTAATACTACAAGCACTGCAATGGTAACTACTGCTACTACTACTACGGAAACTACTAATACTTCTACTACTATTACAACTACTACGACTGCTAGTACTACTATTACTACTACTTTTGCTACTCCTACTATTACTACTACTACTCCTACTACTAAAACTACTACTATTACTATTGCGACTACTACTACTACTGCTGCTGCTGCTACTATTACTACTATTACTGCTGCTGCTACAAGTACTACTATTGCTACTACTGCTATTAGTAATACTACAACTGCTACTACTACGACAACTACTTCAACTTCTACTACTACAACCACTACTATTACTACTATTACTAATACTTCTGCTAATACCACTGCAACTATTTCTACTACTACAACTTTTACTGCTACTACTAGTACTACTATCACTACGGCTACTGCTGTTGTAGCTCCCACTGCCACTACTACTACTACTACTACTCATATGAGTGCTACTACGGCAACTACTACAGTTACTAGTACTACTTCTAGCACAACTACAACTGCCACTACTTCTACCCCTATTACAACTTGTTGTACCACTACTGCGACTACTACGACTATTAGTTCTTTTACTACTGCAACTACTACTACTACAGCTTCTAGTACTAATACTTCTCCGGCAACATCTACTACTACTGAAACTGCTACTATTATTGCTACTATAGCTAATACTGCTGCTGCTACTTCTACTACTACTATTGCAACTTCAGCTACTTTTGCTTTGGCTACTACAGCTACTACTACTACAATTACTACCACTATTACTAATACCACTAGTACTACTACTATCACTACTACTGCTCTTGCTACCAATACTATTACTATAACAAAAACTACCACTACAATACAACCAGTACTACTACGACAATTACTACTACTACAACTGCTACTGTTACTACTACTAGTGCTATTACTGCTACTACTGCCACTACTACTACTATTGCTCCTACTAACTACTACATCTAGTGCTGCTATTACTGTTGCTATTACTACTATTGCTACTACTCCAATTACCACCACGACTACACTGCTATTTCGACTGCTTATTCTGCTTCTACTACTACTACCACTGCTATTGCTGCTGCTACTACTACCACTACGACTACTAATAGTTCTACTACTACTACCACTACTGCTACTACAACTCAACTACCACTATAATTACTACAACTGCTACTACTACCACTTCTACCTCTACTACTTCTACAACTACCACTACTACTACTGCTGCTGCTGCCACTACATTCACTACTATTACCACCACTACTACTACTGCTAATCTTACTACCACCACTACCACCACTTCTACTACTACTACAACTTCTCCTACTATTTCTACTAATACTAATACTTCTACTACTTCCCCTACTGCCACTACTACTGCTACTACTTCTACCGCAACAACTACTGCTACAACTACTACTACTATTGCTATTAGTACTACTACTGCCATGACTACAACTACTACTAATACTACTACTGTTGCGGCTACTGGCCACTACTTCTAGTAGTACAGCTACTATTGCTACTCCTCCTACTACTATAGCTACAACTTCTATTGCTACCACTATCACAACGACTACTACTGCTACTACTACTGCTACTACTACTACTACTTCTACTACTGCTATTGCTACTAAAACTACTACTACTACTACTACAACTACTACAACTTCCACTACTATCACCACCACTACTACTATGGCTACTACTACTACGAAAACTGCTACTCAAGTACTACTTTTGCAACTACTGCTGCTACTATTCATACTACTACTACTACTACTTTTACTAATGATGCTACTACTATGCCAACTATTGCTTCTGCTACTATTCCTACTACTTCTACTACTACAACAATGATGACTACTACAACAACAAATACTACTATTAATGCAACTACTACTGCTTCTGCAGTAGCTACTACTAGTACTACTACCACTATTAGTATTAGTACTACTCTTGCTGCTACTACTTATACTACTACCTATACTAATCTGCTACTATTGCTACAACTACTGCTATTACTATTACAACCACTACTACAACTATTTCTTCTACTACTACTACTACTATTACTTCTGCAGGTACTATGAATACTACTGTTGCTACATCTACTACTACTACTACAACTACTCCGACAACTACGACCACAACTAGTACAACAACAACTACTAGTAATACTACTCCTATTACTCCTAATACTACTATTATTACTACTATTCCATCTACTACTACTACAACTGCTACTGCTACTACACCAACTACTGTTGCTTCTACTACTACTACTACAACAACAACAACTCCCACTACTACTACCACTCCCACGAATACTACTGCTCTACTACTAGTTATACAACTTTTACTACTACTACAACAACTACAAATAATTCTACAACTGCAGCTACTACTGCTACTGCTACTCTGCTACTACTACTATTACTTGTTTAAATACTGCTAGTACTTCTTCTACTACTACGACTACTACTGCTACTACTACTACTGCTACTTCTACGACTACTACTACAACAACCGCTACTACAACTACTACTGCTACTATTACTACTTCTACTTTTACTACAATTACTACTACTAATACTGCTAGTATTTTTATTGCTACTACTGCAACAACAACAACTACTACTACTACTACTGCAACTACTATTACTACTGTTACTATTGCTACTACTGTTACTACCGCCACTACTGCTACTACTGCTACTATCACAACTACTGCCACTACTACAACTACTGTTTCCTCTACTACTTCCCCTATTAGTACTCCTGCTACTACTGCTATGACTACTACAATTACTACCAAGATGGCTACTACTACTTTTGCTGCTTGTTCGGCTACTACTACTGCTACTACTCCACTTAGTACTATGACAACTACAACAAGTTCTCCTACTACGGCTATGGCTACTACAACTACTACTACTACTACAACAACAACTACAACAACAACAACAAGAAGAATAACAACAACTTGTACTACTACAAAAACAACAACTACTACTTCTACAACAGCTGCTGCTGCTGGTTCTACTACTACTGCTACTACTACTACTACTACTATTGCTGCTGTTGCTGCTGCTACTAGTACTACTGTTACTACTACTAGTAGTACTGCTATGACAACTGTTACCACTACAACCACTACTACTGCTGCTGCGACTACTACTTGTACTGTTAGTACAATTAGTACTACGACTACTACCACTACTATTAATACTATTGCTACCACTTCTACTACTGCTGGTTCTTCTACTACTACGACTGCGACTACTGGTATTGCAGCTACTAATACTACTACTGCTACAACTACTACTACAACTACTTTGACTATTATAACTATCGCAACTACTACTACCACTCCTGCTACTTTTACTACTACTATTACTTTGCCCAACACTACTACTCCAGCTACTACTACTAAAGCTACAACTTTTGAAATTGCTACTACTACTACTACTTCAACAACCGCTACTACAAATACCATTATGAGTACTGCTACTACAACTACTACCGCCACATCTACAACAACTACTACTACAATGGCTACTATAATGATTGCTACTATCGCAGCTACTGCAACTACTACTACTACTACTACTACTACTTCTGCTACTACAAGTACTACAATTACAACTTCTACTACTAGTCCTCGCACTGCTAGTACGAGTACTGCAACCAGTACTGCTATTACTACTACAAGTACTCCAACTAGTACTGCTGCTACTACTACTACTACTACTACTACTACTACTACTACTACTACTAGTTCTACAACAACTACTATTACTACTACTAGTACTAATCCTACTACTTCTGCTACTACTACTACTACAATTACTTCACCTGCTACTACTACTCCTATCACCGCAACTGCAACTACCACTACTACTACTACAACTGCTCCTAGTGCAACTGCCACTACCACTACTACCACTACTGCTAGTACTACTGCTCCTACTACTTCCATTTTTACTACTGCATCTACTACCACTACTACTACCACTACCACTACTATGACTATTACCATTACTACTACTACTACTTCTCGTACTCCTCCTACTACTACTGCTTCTATCACTATAACTACTTTTACAACTACTATGACTGCTACTACTACTATAGCTACTACTGCAACTACTATTACTGTTGCTACTATTGCAATTGCGACTACTACTCCTACTACTTCTACTACTTCTACTACAACTATTGCCACTGCTACTACTACTGCTGCTACTATTATTGCTATTACTACTACTGTTGCTACTATTTATTACTACTGCTACCGCTACAACTACAACTGCTACTAGTACTATCCATACTACTACCGCTACTACTACTGCTGCTACTACTAGTACTTCTGCAACCGCTCCTACTAGTCCTACAACTACAACTATTAATACAATCACTACTACTACTTCTATGTCTACCACTACTTCTACGTCTACTTCTCGTTCTGCTACTACTTCTACTACTCCAACTATTACTACTTCAAATACAACAATTTCTCCAACAGCTACTACTAGTACTACTACTACTAATACTACCACTATGAATGCTACTACTACTACTACAACTATTACTACAACTACTACAATTGCTATTATTGATACTACTGCCACTACTGCCACTACAATTGCTACTACTACAACAAGTACCACTACTGTTGCTACCATTGCTACTTCTGCTTCTCCTACTACTACTACTACTACTACTATGACTACTACTACTACTACGACTACTACTAGAACAACAACAACTACTACTACTACTATTACTACTTTTTCTACTTCTACTATAACTGTTGTGGCTACTACTATTACTATGACTACTACTACTGTTTCTAATACTACTACGACCGCTACCGTCACTGCTGCCACTACTGCTGTCACTATTACTGCTACTACTGCTACTATTGCTAGTACCACTTCTTCGGCAACTACTACTATTACTGGGTCGACTGCTACTACAACTACTATTTCTGCTACAGCTACTACTACTACTACTATTACTACTACTACTATGGTGGCTACTGCTATAACTACTACTACGGCTACGGCTCCTACTACGACAACCAATACTACTGTTGCAACTACTACTACTACTATTGCTGCTAATAGAATAACTACTACCACTACTACTACTATTCTTGAAACTACTACTACTGTAGTAGTAGTAGTACAGTAGCAGTAGTTTCTAGAATAGTAGTAGTAGTGGTAGTAGAAGTAGTAGTAGTTGTTGCAGTAGATGTAGTATTACGTGTAGTAGTAAGAGTAGGAGTTGTAGTAGTAGTAGTAGTAGTAGTAGTAGCAGTAGAAGTAGTAGGGGTAGTAGTAGCAATGGTAGTTGTTGTAGTAGTAGGAGAAGAAGTAGTAGAAGTGGTAGCAGTAGTAGTAGTATTAGTAGCAGTAGTAGTAGGACTAGTGGTAGTAGCAGCAGCCATAGGAGTAGGTGTTGTAGTAGTAGTAGTAGTATCAGCAATAGGAGTAATAGTAGTAGTACTAGTAGTAGTACTTGTAGAAGTAGTAGTCGTAGCCACAGTAGCAGTAGTTCTGGTAGGAGTTTTTGTAGTAGCAATAGTCATTGTAATAGGTGTAGTAGCAGTTGTTGTTGTTGTCATAATAGTATTAGTAGTGGTAACTGTTGTAGCTGTTGGAGTAATAGCCGTGCTAGTAGTAGTAGTTGTAGTAGTAGTGTACTAATGTTAGCCGTAGTAGCAGTAGTTATTGTTGTTATAGTAGTAGAAATAGTAGTTGTTCCAATAGTACCAATAGTAGTAGGATTAGTAGTAGTAGCAATTGGAGTAGTTGTAGTAGCGGTAGTAGTAGTAATAGTAGTAGTAGCAGCAGTGGTAGCAGTTGTAGTACCAGTTATAATAGCAGTAGTAGTATTAGTAGTAGAAGTAGTATTTGTAGCAGTGGTAGAAAAAGAAGTAGTAGTAGGAGTAGTAGTAGTAGTAGCAATAGTAGTACTTGCAGCAGCAGTAGTAGTAGTAGTTGCGGCAACAGAATTACTACTACTAATCGTACTCCTACTTGTGCTACTGCTACTACTGCTCCTACTCCTTCAGCTACTACTGCCAATTCTCTTATTCCCACTACTACTACTACTACCACCACTTCTACTACTATTGCTACCATTATTACTATTTCTACAACTATTCCTGCTCTTGCTACTACTACTACTACTCTAGTTATTGCTACTGCTACTTCTACAACTTCTTCTACTGTTACTGCTGTTGTTGTTGCTGCTATTTCTACTGCTACTTCTGCTACTACAACTAATACTACTACTACTACTAGTAGTCTTACTACTTGTTTTTCTACTACTACCACTACTACTACTACTACTACTACTACTACTACTACTACTACTACTACTGCTGTTGCTGCTACTACTACTGCTGTTGCTGCACTACTGTTATTAATACATTTACTACTGATATTACTATTAGTACGAACATTATTACTACCCTACTGCTTCTAATACTAGGATTACTAACACTAGTACAAGTACAACTACTTCTATGACTACCGCTGCTACTACTACTTCGACTACTACTACTCCTACTACTACTACATTACTATTACAATAAGTACTACTATGACTACTGCAACAACAGCTACTAGTACTACTACTGCTGCTATTGCTACTACCACTACTACTACTACTATTAATGCTACTACAACTACTACTATTGCTTTTACTACTTTAACTTCTACTACAACTATTTTTGCTACTACCACTACTACCATTACTACTATTACTACTACTAGAGCTAGTACTATTACTACTGCTGCTACTTCTGCTACTACTATTGCTACTACTAATGCTACTACTACAACGACCACTACTACTACTAGTACTACTACAACTACTACTTCTACTACTATCGAGACTGCTGCTACTACTACTACTTTCACTACTACTACAACTACTGTAGATAAAACTATTGCTACTTCTACTACAACAACCACTACTTCTACGAGTAGTGCGATTACCACAACGGCTACTACTACTGCTACTATTACAAGCTCTCCTGCTACTAGTACTACTGCTACTACTACTGCAGCTACAACTGCTACTATCAGTACTACAACTACTACCCCAACTACTAAAACTACTAATACTACTGGTGCTGCTGCTACTACCGCTACTACCACTAATTCTACTGCAACTACTACTACTGCTGCTACTACTACTACTACGATTAGCTCTACTGCTACTACAACTACTGCTATTACGGCTACTACTATAGCTACTATTACTACAACTACTATTACTTCTATTGCTGCTGCGACTGCTGCTGCAGTTACTACTACTACTATAGCTCCTACTACTGCTACTACTGCTTCTACAAGTACTGCAGCAACCACTACTATTACTACTACTACTATTTCTGCTACAACTGCTTCTAGAACTACCACTATTGCAACAAATACTACTCAAACTACTGTTCCAATTCCTACACCCACTGCTATTACTACTACTACTATTACTACTACTAATACTACTACTACTACTACGACTGCTACTACTACTATGACTAATACTACTACTACCACCAGTACTAGTACTACTGCTACCACTTCTGCTACTACTATCATAATACTACAGCAACTTTTATTGCTACTACGACAGTGACTACTACTACTACATATACTGCTACTACAACTACTACTGCTTGTAATACTATTACTACTACTGCTACTGCTGCTGCTGCTGCTACTACTACAAGTACAACAACTGCTACTACTATTGCTACTTCTACTACTACCGCTACTACTACTACTACTTCTACTACTACTTCTACTACTACTACTGCTACTACCACTAGTACGGATACTAATGCTACTTATTCCACGACTACTAGTTTTACTTCTATTGCTACTACTGCTACTATTACTACTTCTTCAACTACTACTACTTATCATTTTACTACAACTGCTACTACAACTTCCACTACAACTGCTGCTACTTCTACTACTGCAACTACTACTACTATTACGGCTACTGGTACAACTACTACTTATCCTAATATTACTAATATTGCTAATTTTATCACTACTGCTGCTACTTTCACCACTATAGCTTTCACTACTACAATTACTGCCCCTTCTACTACCGCTACTACTCTACAACCACTACCACTACTGCTACTACTAGTCCTACTACAAGTACTACTACTACTGCTACAACTGCTATTACAACTATTATTGGTAGAACTACTACTACTGCAAGTATTACTACTAGTACTGATGTGAGAGCTGTTACTGCAATAACAACTTGAACTGCTACTACAACAATTACTCCTACGACTACTACAATAATTATTATTACTATTGCAACTACTACTGCTACTACTATTAGTACTACTACTATAGGTACTAATACTACTACTACTTCGGCTACTTTGATTACTTCTGCAACTACTTCTGCTACTCCTACTAATACTACTACTACTATTACAACTACTTCTACTACTAGTATTACAACCACTACTATTACTACAGCTACTGCTACTACTACTACTACTATTACTATTATTACTACTTTTTCTGCTACGACAGCTACTACTAATGCTACAATTATAGCTATTATGGCTACTGCTACTGCCACTGCTACCACTGCTTCAATGGCTAATACTGCTACTATTATTACTACTACATTTACTAATCTTTCTACTACTACAACTACTACTGCTACTACTGCTACAACTACTACTACTTCAACTACTACTGCTACTTAAACTACTAATACTACTACTACTACTATTGCTGCTGCTGCTAATGCTACTACTAGTACTACTGCAACTCCTACAAGTTTTACAACTACTACTACTGCTGCAACTTATCAAATTACTACAACTATTGCTACTACTTCTCATACTACAACCATTGAAACTAGTACTACTACTACTGCAACTACTATTATGGTTACTGGTACCACTGCTACATCTTCTAATGCTACTAATACTGCTAATACAACTATTATTACTATTGATATTACTACAACTGCTACGACTACTAGTACCACTATTAGTACAATAATTATTGCTACTTATACTATGGCTACTACTACTACTGCCACAACCACTATAGCTACTACTATTTCTACAACTACTAATGCTACTCCAACCACTACTACTGCTATAATTGCTACTGCTTCTGCTTCTACTACTACTGCCATAATTGCAAGTGTTACCACCACTACTACTACTATTGCAACTGCTACTGCAGCTATAGCAATTACTATAACTACTTCTTTTGCTGCTCCTACTACTATTACTCCTACGACTACTACAATAATTACTAGTACAACTACAACTGCAACAACTACTACTACTCCTGTTGCTACTGCTAGTCTTATTAATACAACTATGGCTACTAATACTACTAATACAATTGTTGCTGCTCCTACTTCGGCTACTTCTATTACTACTACTAATACTTCAGCTACTACAACTACTCCAACTCCTACTAATACTACCACTACTATTACTACTACTTCTACTACTAGTGTTGCAACTACTACTATTACTACGACTATCACTACCACTACTACTTCTACTGCTATTATTACTACTGCTACGATTACGGCTACTACTGCTACTACTGCTGCGATATTTGCTACTATTGCTACTGCTGCTACCATTGCTATGATTGCATTAATGGCCACTACTGCTAGTACTATGACTACAATGTCTACTAATCTTCCTACTACTACAACTCTACTAATACTACTACTAGTAGTACTACTATTTCTACTGCTACTACTCCTACTACTTTTCTGACTACTACTGCTTCTGCTACTACTATACTATTGCTGCTACAACTTTTGCAACAATTGCTGTAACTATAGCCATTAATATTGCTAGTACTACTACTATTGCTACGACTACTACTACTACCACTACTAATATTACTGCTACTTCGGTTGGTGCTGCTACCATTACTACTACTTCTACCACTACTACTATTACGGTTACTGCACCTACTACTGCTTATCCTTCTACTACTACTACTATCGCTACTACTACTTCTATTACTTCTGCTACAACTTCTACAATAACTACTACTACTGCCACTCCTACTTCTACAACTACTACTGCAACTCGTATAGCTACTGTTGTTACTACTACTACTAAGGTTACAAGTACTACTGCTCCAACTACTTCTAAAAATGCAACAACAACAGCACCAATAACAACAACAACTACTACTACAACTATTTTTTACTACAGCTACAACTGCAAATGCTACGACTATTACTGCTATTACTACTTCTGCTAGTACGGCTACTACTACTACTACTATAGCAGCTACTACCAGTGTTGTTACAACTGCTACTACAACTACTAAGACTGCTGCTATCTGCTAGTACAACTACAATGACTATTGCTATGCTACTACAATAACTACAGCAACTTCTACTACCACTACTACATCTACTGCTACTACTACTAGTTCAACTCCTTCTACTAGTACTGCAACTACTACTACTACTACTAGTACTACTACTGCTACCCCAACTACTAAAACTACTAATACTACTGCTACTTCAACTACTACTGCTACTACAACTTCGACTACTACTACCGCTCCTACTGCTGCTATTGCCACTACTACCACCACAACTACTACTGCTATTACTTCTACTACAACTGCTACTCCTACTACTACTACTATTACAACAACTACTACAACTACTTCTCCAACTCCTACTACTTCTGCTACTACTAGTGCTACGACTATTGCTGCTATTACTACTACTACCGCTGTTGCTAACACCACTACTGCTACTGCTACAACTACTATTGTTGTTGTTGACGCTACTACTACTAACACTATTATTACTACTGCAACAACTACTATTACTATTGCTGTTGCCCCTACTACAGCTACTACTACAACAATTGCGGCTACTATTGCTACTTCTACTACTACTACAACTACAACAGCTGCAGCTACTACTGCTACTACTACTAATTATCCTACTAATTTTACTATTACTCCTACTATAACTACAACAATTACTAGTACTCCAACTAACGCTACTCTTGCTACTAATACAACTGCTACTACTAGTATTATTGCAACTACTACTGCTACTATTACACCTACGACTGCTACTACAATATTTGCTACTACAGGCTACTATCACTACTTCTACTTCCACCACCATGAGCGATACGACTTCTACTAGTATTACCACTACAACTACTACTACATCTAACACTATGGCAACAACTGCTATAACTGCTACAACTACAACAACTACTATCACAACAAATACTACTGCTACTGCTACTACTACAACAATAGCTACTTCTACTACTGCAACTACTGTTACAACTCACACCACTATAACTACTACTAATACAACAATAATAATTACTACTACTACTACTATTACTGCAACTAATACTAATACTATTTTTGCTACTGCTACTACTACAACTTCTTCTTCTGCTGTTGCCACTACTACTACTCCTCCTCCTCCTCCTCCTCCTCCGGCAACTGCTATGGCTGGTACTAGTACTACCACTGCAGCTGCTACGGCTATTACTTGTATTACTTTTGCTACTACTACTACTAATAATAATACTACTACTTCTATTGTTGCTACTACTGTTGCTGCTCAAACTGCTACTACTACTACTGCTGCTACTACCAGCACTACTACTACACCCCAACTACTAAATCTATTAATACTACAACTACTATTGCTACTATTGCTACTACGACTACTACTACTACTACTATTGCTACTACCACTAGTACTACAGCTACTACCTCTACTTCGACAAATACTACCACTACTAGTACTACTACTATTTCTGCTACTACTACTTCGCCAACAACTACTACTACTACTTCTACCCCTATTCCAACTAATACTACTAAAACTACTACTCCTACTCCTACTCCCGCTACTACTACTACTACTACTACTACTACTACTATGCCTACTGCTTGTGCTACAACTGCTACTACTATGCTGATAATCCCACTAATTCTGCGGCTACTATGACTATAACTACTATTACAACTATTGCTACAACTACTACATCTTCTACTACAATCGCTAGCACTGTTGCATCTGCTACTACTACTACTACTACCACCACCACTATTACAGCTACTAATACTACTAATTCTACTACTACTACTATTACTACTACTGCTACTACTGTTACTACTACTACTACTACTATTGCAACTACTACTACTACTACTAATTCTATTACAACTACTTATCATATTACTACTACTGCTACTACATCTCCTACTATAATTTCTACTGCTACTACTTCTACGACTACTACAACTATTACGGCTACTGGCACCACTACTACTTTTACGAATACTGCTAATACTACCTCTATTACTACAACTATTGCTACAACTGCCACTACTACAACTACAATTACTACGACTACCCCTACTGCTACTACTATTGCTACCACTACCACTCCTCCTCCTACTACTACTACAACTGTTACAACTGGTACTACTACTACTGCTACAACTATTGCTGGTATAGCTACTATTACTATTACTACTACTACTATTGCTGCTGCTACAACTGCTTCAATTGTTGCGACAACTATTACTCCGATGATTACTATAATAATTACTACTACTACTACTACTACTACTATTACTACTTCTGCTGCTGCGGCCACTACTCTTACTATTACTACAACTGCTACTACTACTGCTAATACTATTGCTACTGCTACTACTCTGGCTACTTCTATTACTAAAGCTACTACTTCTTTTACAACAACTACTGCGATTCCAACTAATACTACAGCAGCTATTAATACTACTTCTACAACTAGTATTATAACTACAACTATTGCTACAATAACTACTACTACTAGTACCACTACTATGACTGCTACAACGGCTACTACGGCTACTAATATTACTACTGCATCTACTAATCTTACTACTACTACTAAAACAACTACTACTACAGCTACTTCTATGGCTACTACTACTACTACTACTACTTCTACTACTATTACTCCTACTATTGGTACAACATCTACCTCTTCTGCTATAATTATGGCAACTTTTACTACTACTTCTACCACTACGATGACTACTACAATGGCTACTATTGCTACTAATATTACTACTACATCTACTAATCTTACTACTACTAATACTACTACTACTGCTACTACTACTACTACTACTACTACTACTACTACTACTACTACTACTACTACTACAACTAAAAATGTGACTGCTACTACTTTTTTGACTACTACTACTTCTGGTACTACTGCTGCTGCTGCTGCTACTACTACTGCTACAATTACTGCTACTATTGCTATTACTATTGCTAGTAGTACTACTACTATTACTACTACTAATACTAATACTAATACTACGACGACTACTACTACTCCTGCTGCTGCTGCTAGTGCTACTACCACTAGTACCACCACGACGACTACTACAATTACTACTACTACTATTATAGTTACTGCTACAACTATTGTTTCTCCTTCTACTACTACTGCTGCTACTACTACTACTCTTGTTGCTGCTACTGTCACTACCACTTCTTCAACTACCACTACTATTCCTACTACTAGTAGTACTAGTACTACTACAATTGTTACTACTATTACCACTACTAATATTATTGCTATTGCTACTACTACTACTCCTCCTCCTAATACAACTACTTTTACTACTATTCCTACTACTACTTCAACTATTTTTGCTACTACGGGCAACTACTGCTACCACTACTTACACAACCACGACTACTATGACTTCTACTATTAGCACTATTGCTACAACTGCGACTACTGCTACAAGAACTACAACTACTATCACTACTACAACTACTTATGCGGCTACTACTACAACTACTGCTAATGCTACTACTATTACTGCTACTACTACTACTTCTCCAACTACTACTACTATAGCTGCTACTACTACTGCTACTGTTACTACTGTTACTACTACAATGGCTACTGCTAGTACTATTGCTACAACTAGTGCCACTACTACTACCCCAACTACTAAAACTACTAATACTACTACTACTACTGGTACAACTACTACTACCAATCCCACTACTGTTATTGCCACAATAGCTAGCACTACTATTGCAACTGCTGCAACTACTACTACCACTACTACTACTGCGACTACTTCTAGAACTTCTACGGCTACTAGTACTATAGCTAGCACTTTCGCTACAGCTACTACAACTACTCCTACCTCTACTACTACTACTGCTACCACTACTAATAGAACTTCTATTACTCCTACTAGTTCGACTACTGCTACACGTACAAGTATTGTAGCTACTACAACTATGACCTCTGTTGCTACAACTACTACTAATATTGCTCCAACTACTACTACTATTGCTACTAAAACACCTACTGTTACAGCTAATACTACTACTAGTACTCCGACAACTAATGCTACTTCCACCGCAACTACTGCTTCAGCTACTACTACTCCAACTACTACTACTACAACAACCACTACTACCACTTCTGATAGTCATGCTTAAACTGCAATTACTTCTACTTCCACTACTACTATTGCTGCTGCTACTTCAACTATTAGTACTACTACTGCTCCTACTACTATTACTACAAGAACTACTACTCCAACTCCTAGTTCGACTTCTGCTTCTACTCGTACTACGAATACTACTACTACTATTTCTACAACAGATACTACTATTACTACTAATGCTTCTATCGCTACTACTACTACTAATACTAAAACTACTACATCTACTACTACTACTACTTCTTCTCCTACTACTGCTACTACCACTACTACCGCTGCTACTACTACTACTACTACTACTCCTACGACAACTACAACTACAACCACCACTGCTACAACTAATACTCCTACTACTTCAGCTGCTACTACTACTTCAACTATGACTTCCACTGCTTTTACTCCTACTACTACAACTATTATGACTACTACTACAGTAACTGCTACTACTACTGCAAGTACAATTACTACTACTACTACTACTACTACAACTATTGGTATTACTACTGCAATTCCTACTACTACAACTACAACATCTACTACTACTACTACTACTACCACAGCTACTACAATTGTTGTTGTTGCTATAATGATGATTACTATTTCTATTCCTACAACCACTGCTACTACTTCTACAACTACAACTAGTGTTACTACTTCTGCTACTACAACAACTATTACTGCTACTATTGCTCCTACAACTACTACAGCAACTACTATTACTATAACGACTGCTATAGCTACTGAAACTACTTTTACTATTACCACTACTTTCGTTACTACTGCTGTTACTACTGCCACTACCACTACTACTACTATTGCTGCTACTCTTACTACAGAGACTACTACTACTGTTGCTGTTGCTACTCCTACTCCTACAACTACTCCTGCTGCTGCCCCTCCTCCTACTTCTCCTACTACTACCACAACAACAACAACTACTACTATTGCTACTACTGCTACTACTATTACTAGTAATACAACTATTACTACTACTACTACTACTACTACTACTACTACTACTACTACTACCACCACCCCTACTGCTAGCACTCCCACTGTGATGACTACTATTACTACAATTACTACTACTACCAGTACTACGACTACTGCTACAACCATGACTACTACTGCTACTACTGCTACTTCAACTGAGACTACTATCGCGGCTACTACTACTACTAAAACTCCTACTACTACAACTTTTACTACTATGAATACAACTGCTGCTACGGCAAGTACTACGGCTACTCCTCCTCCTCCTCCTCCTCCTCCTCCTCCTCCTACTACTACTACTAATATGAATACTACTACTACGAATACTACTACTACTTTACTGCTACTACTACTAGGGCTACTTCTATTACTATTGCGACTACTACTACTACTACTACTACTGCTACTACTACTACTACTACTAGTACTAGTACTATTACTACTATTTCAATTACTACTACCACCACCACTACTATTAATACAATTACTAATACTTCTGCTAATACCACCACAACTATTACTTCTACTACTAGTACTACACTTACGACTGCTATTGCTGTTGTAGCTACCACAACTACTACTATTGCTGCTGCTGCTACTCATATGACTGCTACTACGGCAACTACTAAAGTTACTAGTACTACTTCTTGCACAACTACTACTGCCACTACTTCTATCCCTACTACAACTTGTTCTACCACTACTGCTACTACTACTGTTATTAGTGCTTCTACCACTCCTACTACTACTGCTACTGCTACTAGTACTACTTATCCTACAACATCTACTTCTGCTGCAAGTTCTGTAACTATTACTATTTCTACTTCTACTGCCACAACTACTGCTACTACTTATACTACTACTACTACTATTGCAACTTCTACTACTTCTGCTTCTGCTACTACAGCTATCACTACTACTCTTTCCACCACAATTACTACTACCACTAGTACTACTACTATGACTACTACTGCTCCGACTACTAATACTACTGCTACAACTACAACAACTGCTACAATACAATCACTATTACTACAACCACTACTACTACTATTGCTGCTACAGTTACTACTGCTACTACTGCCTACTCTACGACTACTATCATTACTACAACTATTGCTGCTACTGACTACTACTTCTTGTACTGCTACTACTGCTACTACTACTACTATTACCACCATGACTACACTAATATTTCTACTGCTCCTTCTACTTCTACTACTCTACTCCAATTACTACTACAACAAGTACAACAAGTTCTCCTACTGCCACAAAAATTACTACTACTTCTACCACTTCAACTACTAATGCTACTACTATTGCTACTGATACTACTATAGCTACTACTACTACTATTATTGCTACTACAGTTGCTATTGCCACTACAATAGCTATGACTATAAATACAACTACAATTGTTGTTCCAACTACTATTTCTGCTACTTCTCCTACTACTACAACTACTACTCCTCCTCCATCTCCTCCTCCTCCTGCTGCTATTACAACTACTACTACTGCGACTGCGAATACAACTACTATCGTTGCTACCACTCAACATCTCGTGCTACTATTACTATTGCTACTACTATAGCTATTGTTACTATCGCTACTAATATGGCTACTACTACCACTGCTGCTGCTGCAACTGCTACTACTACGACTAATAACAGTTCTACTACTACTACCACTACTACTACTGCAACTAAAACTACTACTGCCACCACTGCTACTTATACTACTACTACAACTACCATTGCTACTACTACTACTACTGCCACTACTACCGCTACTTCTACCGCTAATCTTACTACGACTACTACTACTACCACAACTACTACGTCGCCTACTACCACTACTATTGCTACTACTTTTACTGCAACAACTACTGCTACTGTTACTACCACTGCCATGACTACAACTAATCTTATGGCTACTACTATTGCTGCTACTAACTGCTACTCCTACTACTGCTACTACTGCCACTACTCCTACTACTATAGCTACAACTGCGATTGCCAACACTATAACTACTACCACTGCTACTGCTATTACTTTTACAACAACTACTACTACTACTACTACTGCTACTAAAACTACTACGTCTACTAATACCACTACTATTACTGCTACGACTGCTACTACTACCACCACCACTACTACTACTAAGGCTACCACTATCACAAATACTACTACTCCCAATACTACTTCTGCAACTACCGCTGCTGCTACTACTACTACTACTATTACTACTACTACTATTTCTACTAATGATGCTACTACTACTGCTACTACCACAATAACTACTATTATTACTGTTGTTGCTGCAACCCCAACTGTAGCTATTACTAGTACTACTACCATTATTAGTACTAGTACTACTACTATTGCAACTACTTATACTACAACTTATACTACATCTGCAACTTTTGTGACAACTACTGCTATTACTATTACTATTATTGCTGCTACTACTACTATCACTACTACTGTTGCAGCTACTACTAGTAATACTGTTGCTATAGCTACTACTACTACTATAACTACTCCTACTACTACTACAACTTCTACTACTACTACAACTAAAATGACAACAACTACTACTACCAAAAGCAGAAGAACCACTACTACTAGTAATACTACTACTGTTCCATCTACTACTACTACTACTTCTACTGCTACTACACCAACTACTATTGCTTCTATGACTACTACTACTACTACAAACAACTCCTACGACCACTACCACTCCCAAGAATACTATTGCTCTACCACTACTTATACAACTTTTACTACTACTACAACAACTACAACTACTTCTACAACTGCTGCTACTATTGCTACTACTACTCTGCTACTTCTGATATTACTTATGCTAGTACTACTAGCACGTCGTCTACTACTACCACTACTGTTGCTGCTACTACTACTGCTACTTCTACTCCTACTACTACTACAACTGCTACTACTACTACTACTACTACTACTACTACTACTTCTACTTTTACAACAACTACTACTACTTTTCATGCTACTACTGCAACTTCTACTACAGTTGCTACTACAACTACTACTACTATTACTATTGCCACTACTGCTACTACTTCTACTATCACTACTACTACTACTACTGCAACTACTGCTACCTCTACTACTGCTCCTACTACTACTCCAGCTACTACTGCTACAACTACTACAATTACAACCACAACAACTACTACTACTTCTGCTGCTCGTTTTGCAACTACTACTACTACTCCAATTAGTACTAGTACAACTACAACAAGTTCTCCTATTGCTTCTACTAGTACAACTACTACTAATACTACTACTACTGCTACTGCTAGTACTAGAACTAATACTTCTACAATTATTGATACTACTGCTACAACTACAACTAGTACCACTTATATTGCTGGTACTGCTACTGCTGCTACCTCTCTTGCTACTACTACTACTACTTCTACAACTACTACCACTACTAATACTACTAGTACTACTACTACTACTACTGTAACCGCTATTACAACTATTGTGGCGATAGCTGCTTCTACTACTACTACTACTAATACTAATAATACTACTACAACCACTACCGCTACTGTTGCCACTTTTGCTGCTACTACTATTGCTGCTGTAGCAGCAGCTATTGCTACTACTACTACTACTACTACTACCGCATCAACTACAACAGCTAGCACTACCACAACAACAACAACAACTACCACTACTACTATTGCGACTATGGCTGCTACGACTACTACTGCTACTACAACTACAACTATAACTACTATGACAACAACAACTACTACTGCTAGTGCTACTACTGCTACGGCTACGATGACTGCTACTAGTACTACTACTACTACAACAACAACAACTACTACTACTATTACTACTACTACTATTGCTGCAGCTGCTACTACTACTAGTGGTACTACGATGACAACTGCTACTACTACTACCACTAATGCTTCTATTTCTACTACTACTGGTACTATTAGTACCATTAGTACTACGTCTACTACATCTACTACTATTAATACTATTGCTACAACTACTACTACTGCTGGTACTTCTACTACTTGACTACTATTACTTGTATTTCTCCTACTAATACTACTACTGCTACTACTACTACAACTACTTCTCCTACTACTACAACTACTACAAATGCATACACTACTACAACTACCACAACAACTACTACTACTCCTACAACTTCAACTACTACTATTACTTCTCCCAACACTACTACTCGTGCGACCACTGCTGAAGTTGCCACTCTGAAACTGCTACTAGTACTATTACTTCAACAACTGCTACTGCTACAAGTACTGTTGCCTCTACTACTGCCACAATGATTACTGCTACCACAACTACTACCACTACATCTACGACTACTACAACTACGATGGCTATTGTCATGATTGCTACTATCACTGCTACTGCTACTACTATAACTTCTGCTACTACAAGTACTACAACTACTACTTCTACAGCTAGTACTAGTACTACTACTATAATTATTGCAACTACTACTACTACTACTACTACTACTACTAGTGCTGCAACTACTACTACAACTACTAATAGTACAAATCCTACTACTTCTACTGCTACTACTACTTCTATTACTTCACCTACTACTACTACTACCACTACCACCACAACTGCAACTATCAGTACTACAATAACAACTACTCCCACTGCAACTTCCACTACCACTACTACTACTACTCCTCCTACTACTATTGCTCCGATTGCTTCAACTGTTACTATTGTATCAACTAGAAATACAATTTCTGCTACTACTACTACTAATCCTATAATTGCTACTATTACCACAACTATTACTATTACTACTACTCCTACAACCTCTCCTACTTCTACTGCTTCTGTTAATACTACTACTAGTATGGCTACTGCGACTGCTACTACTTCTACATGTACTACCGCTACCACTACCACAGCTACTACAACTACTACTGCAACTACTATTGCTACTGCAGCTACCACAACTGTTACTACTACTTTCGCTAATTCAACTACTTCTACTCTGACTATTGCTACAGCTACTACTACTACTTCTACTATTATTGCTGTTACTACAGCTGCTGCTACTATTTACTACTACTACAGCCACAACTACAATTGCTACTACTACTACTGCTGCTAGTACTACTGCTACTACAACAACAACACCAACTACTACTACTGCTACTAGTACTCCTGCTACTATTGCTACTGCTACTACTGCTCCAATTACTACTACTATGAATGCTATTACTACTGATACTGCTAGGACTGCAACTACTACAATTGCTATTATTGCTACTACTGCTGCTACTGTCACTACAATTGCTACTACTACAACTAGTACTTTTACTATTGCTGCTAGTTCCACTTCTACTTCTCCTACTACTACTACTACTACTACTAAGACTACTACTAGTGCTACTACCACTACTACTACAATAACAACAACAACACCAACAACTACTACTACTGCTGCTGCAGCTGCTGCTACTATTACTATTGCTACTACAACTACTATGGCTGCTCCTACTACTACTACTACTACTACTACTATGACCACTACCATTGCTGCTACCACTACTACTGCTTCTACTACCGCTACTGCTGTTGCTGCTGTTACTGTTGCTAGTACAAATTCTACTCCAACTACTACTACTATTGCGTCTACTGTTGTTGGTACTACTACTACTACTACTTCTGCAACTGCTGCTACTACTACTACTATTAGTACTACTACAATTGCTGCTACTGCTACTACTACTACTACGGCTACGGCTGCAACTACGACTACTAATACGACTGCTACCACTACTACTATTACTACTACAACTAGAACAACAACTACTATTACTACGACAACAACAACAACCATAACTACTACTACTTCTACTATGGCTGCTGCTAGTACTACTACTACTGTTGTTGCTGCTACTACTACTACTAGTATTGCTACAACTACTACTATTATGACTACTTTTGCTACAGCTACTACTAGTACTACTATGACAACTGCTACTACTACTACAACTACAACTGTTGTTGCTCCTACTACTGCTACGCTTAGTACCACTAGTACTATGGTGGCTACTACGACTACTACTCATACTAGTGCTACTATTGCTACTACTACTACCACTACTACTACAACTACTATAACTTGTATTGTAATTACTAATACATATATTGCTACTACTACTATTACAACTACCACTCCTACTACTACAACTACTTCTACCACTACTACTACTTCTCCTACTACTATTGCTACCACTATTACTACTATTACTAATGTAGTTAATATTGGTAGATGTACAATAACAACTACAACTACTACTGCCACTTTTGCTATGACTACTACAACTACTACTACTACTGCAACTACAACTACTGCTACTTTTTAAACTACTACTACAACTACAGCTACTGCTACTACCACCACTGCCACGACTACAACTACTACTACAACTACCACTACTATTTTTACTACTCTAACTTCTACTACTATTACTACCACTACACCTATTACTGCTACTACTACAACTACTGTTACTACTCTTACTACTACTACTAGAGCTTGTACTACTGCTACTACTACTACAACGACTACGACCACTACTACTACTACCACAACTGCTACTGCTACTACTTCTGATACAATAACTGCAACTGTGACTATGACTACTACTATTAATATTATTGCTACTACTAGTAGAGTTAATACTACTACTGTTACTACTATTACTACTACAAAAATAGCTACTATTATGACCACTACAACTACTGCTACTGCTACTACTAGTAAGATCACTACTATTATTGACAATGCTACTATTATTACAGGAACTGTAACTACTGCTGCTACTACTACTACAACAACTACTACTACTGCCACAACTAGTATTATAATAATTACTACTACAATTACAACTACTACTACAACTAATGCCGCTACTACTACTACTATGATTTCCGCTAGTATTGCGACCAATGCTATTACTATCACTACTACTACTGGTACTACTACTACTACTACTACTACTACTACTACTACTACTACTACAACTCCTTCCACTACTACTACTACTGCTGTTGTTGCTGCCGCTACTACCACTCATAATAGTACTACTACTACTGCTACCACTACTACTACTACTTAAATTATTACTACAATAATTACTACTACTGTTACAACAACAACTACTGTTCCTTGTGCTACTACTGCTACTACTGCTACTACTGCTTTTATTTATACTACTACCACTATGACAACTACTACTACTATTGTTTCTACTTCTACATATGCTACTACTATTACTGCTTCCATTTCTACTTGTACTACTACAACTACTGCTGCTGCTGCTACGACTACTATGATAGCTACTACTCCTACTACTGCTAATAGGCTAATACTATGATTACTGCTACTACTGCTACTACTACTACCACTTCTAATACTATTACTATTATTATTACTACTACTGCTGCTTCTACTTCTACTACTACTATTTCTACTATTATTGTTGTTGCTACTACTATTACCACTACTACTACTATTGCTACTACTACTACTACCACTATTACTACTTCTACTACTACTACTACTAATAGTGATACTATAACTACTACTTGCTCGATTACTACTACTACCAGAAATCGATATTACTACTACAACTGCTACTATAACTACTGTGACAATTTCTTCTACTACAACTATAGCTACTCCTACTAGTACTACTACTACTTCTACTAAGGCTGCTACTGCTACTAGGCTACTATGACTACACTAGTACCACTGCTAGAGTATTAGTAGCAGTAGGAGGAGGAGTTGGAGGAGGAGGAGGAGGAGGAGCAGTACTAGTAGTAGAAGTAGTAGCAATTGTAATTATAGTGGTAGTAGTTGTCATAGATATAGTTGTAGAACTAGTAGTAGCAGTAGTAGTAATAGTTGTAGAAGTCATGGTAGTTATTATAATAGTATTTGTAGTAATACAAGTAGGACCAGCAGTAGTATTAGTTGAAGTTGCAGTAGTTCTAGTGACAGAAGAAGTAGTAGTAGTAGTAGCAATAGTAAGAGTTGTAGTAGTAGAAGCAATAGTAGTAGTAGCTGTAGCAACGACAACAGTAGTAGCAGTAGCAATAATAGTAGTAGTAGTAGCAGCAGTAATAGTAGTATAAGTAGTACTAGTCACAGTAGTAGTAGCTAGAGTAGTAGCGGTAGCACTAGTAGTAGTAATAGTAGATGTAGTAGTTGCAGTAATAGTAGAAGCAGTAGCAGTAGTAGTAATAGTGAAAGTAGCAGTAGCAGTTATAGTAGTAGTAGTAGTAGTAGTAGAAGGAGGAGTGTTAGTAGTAGTAGTAGTAGTAGTAGTAGTAGTAGTAGTAGTAGTAGTAGTAGTAGTAGTAGTAGTAGTAGTAGTTGTAGTTGTAGTAGTAGTAGTAGTGGTAGTAGTAGCAATTGAAATAGTAGTAGCAGTAGCATTTGTAAGAGTAGTAGCAGAAGCAATTTTTGTAGTAGTTGTTGTTGTTGTTGTTGTGGTTGTTGTAGTAGTAGCAGTAGTGGCAATAGTAGTAGCAGAAGTAGTAGTAATACTACTAGTAGCAATCAAAGTAGAAGTAGTCACAGAAGTAGTAGCAGTAGTAGTAGTTGCAGTAGTAGCAGTGGTAGGAGAATTAGTAGTAGTAGAAGTATTAGTGGTAGTACTAGTTGTAATAGTATTAGGAGTAGTAGTTGCAGTAGAAGTACCTATAGTAGCAGCAATTGTAGTAGTAGCAATAGTAACAGTCGCAGTAGTTGTAATAGTTATAGTCATAGTAGCTATATTAGTAGTAGCAACAGTAATAGCAGTAGCAATAGTAGTAGTAGTAGGAGTAGTGGTAGTAGTAGTAGCAGTACTAAAAGTAGCAACAAGAGCAGTACTAGTACTAGTAGGAGTAGTAATAGTCGCAATAGCGGTAACAACAACAACTGTAGTTATCGTAGCAGTGGTGGTAGTAGTAGTAGTAGTAATAGTATCAGCGCCATAGCCCCCAGTAGTGGTAGTAGTCTTTTTAACTAGGTATGCATAGTAGTATTCGTATAGTTGAAGTAGTAGTATAGTATAGTCATGTAGTAGTGGGAGTAAGTAGTAAAAATACATAGTAGATGAAGGAGCAGTAGTAGGAGTAAGTAGTAGCGTAGTGGAAGTCTTAGTTTGTAGTAAGTATTGGACTAGCAATAGCGAAGTCGAAGTCATAGATGTAGTAGTAGTAGGTAATAGTAGTAGTCGTGGTCTAAGTCGTCATCGTATTAAGTAGTAAGTCGATAGTATAGTAGTCATAGAACTAATTAATAGTAGTAGTAGTATGGAGCGTCGGAGTATTATCATATCTACTGTTAGCAGTAGGTCACATATAAGCGGTCTAAGTATTTGTAGTACTAGTATAGTAGTAGTACAGTAGTAAAAAATAGTAGTACATATGCGAAGTAAGTAAAATGTCGAAGTAAGTAGTTGGATGTGGATAATATTAGTAGTAATTAGTATAGTAGTCGGAAGAGTACGTGACAAATTATAGTTGGAGGTAGCAGTAGTAGTATTAGAGTAGTACTAGTAGCACAGCAGCAACAACAGACATAGTACTAGTACAACTGTAGTCGTAGTAGAAGTTGCCGTATGAGACACACGGAGGTGTAGTAGTAGTAGTAGTAGTTATTGTTGTTGTTGGGGTTGTTGTTGTAGTAGTGGTACTAATAACAGTAGTAATAGCAGCAGTAGGAGTAGTATTAGTAGCAGCATTAGTAGCAATAGCAGCAGCAACAACAGGAGGAGGAGTAGTAGTAGTGGCAGCAGTGGCAGTAGCAATGGGTATAGCAGTAGCAGCAATAGTAGTATTTATAGTAGTAGTAGTAGTAGTAGACATAGTAGTAATTGTAGTAGTAGTAGTCATAGCAATTTAGTACAAGTAGTAATAGTGGTAGTCATAGTAGTAGTAGAAATAGGTGTAGTAGAAGTAGTAGCAGTAGTAGCAATAGTATTAGTAGTAGTAGTAGTAGTAGTAGTAGTAGCGGTAATTGTAGTAATAGTAATAGAAGCAATAATAGGAGTAGTAGTGGTGGAAATTGGAGTAATAGTGGTAATAGTATTAGCAAAAATAGTAGCAGTGGTAGTGGTAGTAGTGGTAGCCATAACAATAGTAGTAGTAATAGTAGTAGTAGAAGCAACAGAAGTTGTAGTAGTAGTAGATATGGAAGTTGTTGTAGTAGTAGTAGTACTACCAGTAGTAGTAGTAGTAGAAGTAGTAGTTGTAGTAGTAATTTAAGTAGTAGTATTACTACTAGTACTACTGGTACAAGTTGTAGCACCAACAGTAGTAGTAGTCGTTGTAGTAGTAGTGGTAGTAGAAGTAGTAGAAGTGCTAGCAGGTGAAGTATTTGTAGTAGTAGCAGTAGTACCAATAGTAGCAGAAGTTGTTGATATCATTTTTCTTGTTGTTGAAGTAGTAATAGTACTAGGAGTTGTACTAGTGTTAGTAGTACTAATAGCAGTAGAAATAGTAGTACAAATAGTATTAGTATTAGCAATAGTAGCAGTAGTAGATGCAATAGCAGTAGTGGTTGTAGTAATAGAAGTAGTAATAGAAGTAGTAGCAGTTGGGGTAGTAGTACTATTAGCTATAGTAGTAGCAGTAGTAGTAGAAGCAGGAGTAGGAGTAGGAGAAGAAGTTCTAGTAGGAATTAATAGTGGAAGGAGTAGGTGTAGGAGGAGAAGTAGTAGTAGGAACAGTAGTAGTATTAGTAGTATAAGTCAGCCGCCGTGGTATTATCGGACTTCGTCGTCACGTGAGTAGCGATGTAGTACAGAGTAGACAGGTGTTTACTCTCTCAGCCGTCGTACATCCGTAATAGTAGGAGTAGTAGTCGCAGCAACAGTAGTAGTTGTAGTAGCAGTAGAAGTAGTAATAGTTGTAGTAGTTGCAGCAGCAGAATTACTACTACTAATCCTACACCTACTTGTGCTACTATTACTACTACTCCTATTCCTACTATTACTATTGCGAATTGTCCTACCCCTACTACTACTACTACTACCACTTCTACTGCTATTGCTACTATTATTACAATTTCTACACCTATTCCTGCTCTTCCTACTACTACTACTAGTCCTGCTCCTACTACAGATACCCCTAATCCTATTATTATAGCTGCAGCTTCTACAACTTCTACTACTGATGCTGCTGCATTTGTTACTTCTACTTCTGCTGCTACTACTGCTTATATGAGTTATACTACTACTACTAGTAGTCTTAGTACTACTTGTCTTACTACAACTTCCGCTACTACTACTACTACTACTACTACTATAACTGCTGTTACTACTGTTATTAGTCCAATTGCTACTACTATTCCTATTACTACGAACATTATTACTACTCCACTATTTCTACTACTATGACTAATAATACTAGTACAACTACAACTACTACTATGACTACTGCTCCGACTGTTGCTACTACTACTACTACTGCTATGACTACTACTATTACTATTGCAACTACTACTACTATGACTACTACTACTACTACTACTTCTAATACTACTAACAATTCTACTACTATTTCTGCAACTGCAGCCACTGCTACTACTACTACTACAACAACTACTACTAGTACGACTACATTTACTACTACTACTACTAAAACTACTACTGCTACAACTAGTACAACAATAATTACTACTGCTATTACTGCTACTACTACAACTAATGCTACTAGTACAATTATTACTACCACTAGTATTGCTACCAATGCTATTACTACTACTACTACTACTACCACTACTACTACTACTACTACTACTACTATTACTACTACTACTACTACTACTATTACTACTACTACTACAACTACTACTATAACTCCTTCGACTATAACTGCTACTATTACTACTACTGCTACTACGACTCGTACTAGTACTACTACTATTGCTACCACTACTACACCTAATTAAGTTGTTACTACTCCTATAACAACTACTACCGCTACTACTGCTACTATTGCAACTGCTGCTGCTGCTGCTGCTGCTACCGCTACTATTACTGCTGCCGCTACAACTTCTGCTGCTACTACCAAATCAACAACTACTACTATTGCTACTAATACTACATTTGATACTACTACCACTGCGACAACTGCTACAATTGTTGCTTCTACTTCTACAACTGCTACTACTATTACTACTACTACAGCTACTGCTGTTACTGCTATTACTACGACCATTTCTACATGTACTGCTACTACTATTGCGGCTGCTGCTACAACTGCTATGACAGCTACTACTGCTACTACTGCTAAGATGCTACAACTATGACTACTAGTAGTATTGCTACTAATGCTACTGCTGCTACTACTATTAACTCTATTACTATTAGTATGACTACTACTACTACTACTACTACTGCTGTTACTACAACTTCTACTATTATTGTCGCTACTACTGGTTTTACTACTACTGCTACTACTACTACTACTAGTCCTACTACTACCACTACTATAATTACTCCGACTACAACTACTACTATAACAACAACTACTACTACTACTTCTGCAACTACAACAACTAGAACTGCGATTTCTACTACTACTGCTACAGCTTCAAATACAACATCTCCTTTTACAACTTCTGCTACTACTACGGTTGCCACAAGTACCACTACCACTGCTGCTAGTACTACTACTGCTACTAATACTACGACCTCTACCACTTCTACTACTACTACTACCACTAATAATACAACTACCACTACTTTTGCAACTATTGCAACTACTACTACTACTACTACTACTACTACTACAACAACAACTATAACTACAACAACAACAACTACTACTACTATTTCTACTACTGCAACTACTGCAATTGTGACTTCTACTGCTACTACTACTATAACAAGTACTACTTCTATTGCTAATACTAGTTCTACAACTACTACAACTGCTTCAAACACAACTCCTTTTACAACTTCTGCTAGAACTACTGCAACTACTAGTATCACTACTACTGCTTCTAATACTACTACTGCTATTAATAACACGACTACTATGACTGCAACAGCTACTACTACTACTTCTACTAATACTACTTCTACTACTACTACTTCAACTCCTACTATGGCTACTACTACTACTGCAACTACTACTACAACTATTGCTGCTACTACTACTACTTCTCCTACTTCAACTACTACTACTAATACAACTTCCAAAACTACTACTACTGCTGCTGCTACTGCTACTATGACTATTACTACTACAACTACTACTGCTACTGTTACTACTACTATTGCTACTACTACTACTACTACTACTCCTACTACTACTACTATTACTACTACTACTACTACTA
>RXID01021399.1:0-18783 GCA_005019695.1 Trichopus zeylanicus subsp. travancoricus | reverse complement strand
GTAGTAGTAGTAGTAGTAGTAGTAGTAGTAGTAATAGTATTTGTGGCTCGAGTTATAGTGGTACTAGCAATAGTAGATGTAGTAGTAGTGCTGTAGTAGTAGTAGTAGTAGATGTAGCAGTAGTAGTAGCTGTAGCAATAGTGGTAGTAGCAATAGTAGTAGTAGGAGTAGTAGTTGTAGCAGTACCAACAGCCGTACCCGCAGTAGTAGTAGTAGTAGTAGTCGTAGTAGTCGTAGTAGCAACATAGTTGTAGTAGTAGCAGCAGCAGCAGTAGGAGTAGTAGTAGTACTAGCAGTAATATTAGTAGTAGTAGTAGTAGAAGGAGGAGTAGTAGTAGCAGTAGTAGTATTAGTAGCCGTAGAAGTAGCAGTAGTAGCAAAAGTAGCAGTAGTAGCAGTATTAGTAGCTGCTGGGGCAGTAGCAGTAATAGTCATAGTAATAGTAGTAGTAATACTACCAGTAGTAGTAGTAGCAGCAGCTGTATCAGTTGTAGTAATAGTAGTAGCAGTAGCAAATGTAAATGTAGCAATAGTAATAGTAGTAGTAGTACAACTAGTACTAGTAGTAGTAGTTGTAGTGCCAGTAACTACTACTACTAGTAGTAGTAGTTGTAGTGCCAGTAGCAATAGTAGTAGTATTAGTAGAATTAGCAAATTTAGTGCCCCTAGTACTATTAGTGGTAGGAGTAGATGTAGTAGCGATAGTCTTGGCAGTTGAAATAGTTGTAGTAGTAGTGGTGCTAGGTAAAGTAGTAGTAGTTGTAGTAGTAGTAGAAACAGCAGCCGAAGCTATAGTTGTAGTAGAAGTAGTAGTAGCAACCGCACTAGCAGCAAAAGTAGTAATAGTTGTATTATTATTATTAGTAGTAGTAGTAGTAATAGTAGTAGTAATAGTATTGGTAGTCGCAGTAGGACTTGTAGTAGTAGTAGTAGTTGTTGTTGTGGTGGTGGTGGTAGTAGTAGTAGTAGCAACAGTAGCGGGAGAAGTGTTAGGAGTTGTAGTATCAGTAGTAGTAGTAGTAGTAGTAGTAGTAGTAACAACAGTAATAGTAGTAGTAATAGTTGTAATATTAACAACAATAGTAGTTGTAGTAGTAGTAGTAATTGTAATGGTAGTAGTTCAAGTAGCGATGAAAGTAGTAGTAACGGTAGTAGTAGTAATAGTACGGGCTGTAGTAGTACTTACGACAGTAGTGGAAGTAGTAGAACTAGCAGTAGCGGGAGAAGAAGTAGTACTAGTAGCAATAGAATTAGCAGTAGTAGCAATAGTTGTAGTAGTAGCAGCATTAGTAGCTGTTGTAACAGTAGTGGTATTTGTAGTAGTAGTAGTAGTAGTACTAGTACTAGTAGTAGTAGTAGTAGCAATAGTACTAGTAATAGTAGTAGCAGTAGCAGAAGTAGATGTGACAGTAGTAGTAGTAGTACTAGTAGTAGTTGTAGTAGTAGCAGTAGTGGTAGAAGTAGTAGTATTCGTAAAAGTAGTCCCATTAGTACTAGCACTAGTAGTAGTAGATGCAGTAGCAGTAGTCATGGCAGAAGAAGTAGTAGTAGCAGCAGTAGTAGTAGGTGAAGTAGTAGTAGTTGTAGTTGTAGTAGTAGTAGGAGCTGCAGCAGTTGTAGTAGTAGTAGCAGTAGGAGCAGTAGCAGTCGTAGCAACAGTAGGAGAAGTAGAAGTAGTTGTAGCAGCAGCAGCAGCAGTATTAGTAGTAGCAATAGCAAGAGTAGCAGTAGAAATAGAAGTAGAAATAAAAGCAAGAGTAGCAGTAGTTTCAGCAACAGTAGTAGCAGTAGCAGTAGTAGTAATAATAGTAGTAATAGTAGTATACTAGTGGTACTAGTAGGAGCAATAGTAGTAGTAGTAATTTTAGTAGTAGTAGCTGAAGTCGAGGTAGAAGTAGTAGTACAAGTTCTACTACTAGTAGTAGTAGTAGTAGCTGTAGCTACAGCAACTGTAGTAACAACAGCTGTAGTCGTAGTAGTAGTAGTAGCAACCGTAGAAGAAGTAGAAGTTGTTATAGTTGTATTATTATTATTAGTAGTAGTAGTAGTTATAGTAGTTGTAGTAGCATTAGTAGTATTAGTAGCAGTAGTAGTAGCAGCAGTAGTAGTAGTGGTGGTAGTATTAGTAGTAGTAATAGTAGTAGTAGTAGTAGGACTAATAGCAGTAATTGTAGTAGCAGCAGTAGAAACAGTAGTAGTAGCCGTAGCAGTAGTAGCAGTATTAACAGTGGCGGTAGTAATAGTACGAGTGTAGCAATAGTCACAACAATAATAGTAGTAGTAGAAGTAGTAGTAGTAGTAGTAGTAGTGATATTAGTGGTAGAAGCAAATGTGGTAGCAGCAGTACTAGTAGTCGAAACCTAGTAGTAGTAGAAGTAGTAGTAGCAGTAGCTACTGTAGTAGCTGCAGTAGTAGTAGCAGTAGCAGTAGTAGTTGAAGTAGTAGTAGTAGCGGAGGTCGCAATAGCTGGACTAGCAGCAGCAGCAGTAGTAGCTGTAGTTGTTGTTGCAGTAGTAGTAGTACTAGTCGTATTAGTAGGAACAGCAGTAGGAATAAGGATACGAGAAGGAGCAATAGTAGCCGTAGTAGTCGCAGTAGTGGTAGGAGAAGTAGTAGTAGTAGTCGCAGTAGTAGTAGGAGTAGGAGTAGTAGTAGAGGTGGTGGTGGTGGTGGTGGTGGTAGTAGTAGTAGTTGTAGTAGTAGTCGTAGTAGTAGTAGTCGCGGTGGTGGTGGTGGTGGTAGTAGTAATAGTAGTTGTTATAGTAGTAGTAGTAGTTGCAGTAGTAGTTGTGGTAGCAGTAGCAGTAGTTGTCGTTGTGCTAGTAGTAGGATGAGTAGTAGGAGTTGTAGTCGCAGTAGTAGTTGCAGTAGTAGTAATAGTAGTAGTAGTTTAGTAGTAGGAGTTGTAGTCGCAGTAGTAGTTGCAGTAGTAGTAATAGTAGTAGTAGTAGTAGCAGCAGCCGCAGCAGTAGTAGTGGTAGTAGTAGTAGTGGTGGTGGTAGTAGTAGTAGTTATTACTGTTGTAGTAGTAGTTGTAGTAGTAATAGTAGTAGTGGTAGTAGTAGTTGTTGTAGTAGTAATTATTGTAGTAGTAATTATTGTAGTAGTAGTTGGAGGAGTAGTAGGAGTAGTAGTCGCAGTAGTAGTTTCAGGAGTAGTAGGAGTAGTAGTAGTGGTTGTTGTTGTTGTTGTTGTTGTTGTTGTTGTTGTTGTTGTAGTAGTAGTAGTAGTAGTAGTAGCCGTAACAGCCGTTGCAGCAATAGACGTAGATGAAAAAGTTGTAGTAGTTGGAGCAGCAGCAGCAGTAGTAGTAGTAGCCGTAACAGCCGTTGCAGCAATAGACGTAGATGAAAAAGTAGTAGTAGTTGGAGCAGCAGCAACAGTAGTAGTTGTAGTAGTTCCAGTAGTAGTAGTAGTAGTTGTTGTTGTTGTAGTAATAGTATTAGTAGTAGTAGCAGTTGTAGCCGTAGTAGCAGTGGTAGTGGTAGCAAGAGCAGTAGTATTAGTAGTAGTAATAGTTGTAGTACCAGTAGCAGTAGTAGTATTAGAAGTAATAGTTGTAGTTGTAATAGTAGTTGTTGTAGTAGTAGTAGTAGTTGTTGTTGTAGTAATAGGAGTAGTAGTAATTCTAGTAGCAGAAGTATTAGTACGTGTAGTTTTAGTAGTTGCAGTTGGTGTATGAGTTGTAGTAGTAGCAGTAGTATTAGTAGTAGTAGGAGTAGGATTAGGTGTACTAGGAGTAGTAGTAATAGTAGTAGTAATATCAGTTGTAGTAGTAGTAATAGTAGTAGTAATAGTAGTATTAAGACTACTAGTAGTAGTAATAGTAGTACTAGGAGTAGTTGTAGTATTAGTAGTTGGTGTAGGAGTAGGATTAGGAGTAGTTGTAGGAGTCATAGTGGTTGGATTAGGGATAGTTGTAGTAGTAGTAATAAGAGAAGTAGTTGTTGTAGTACGAGTGGGAGTAAGAGTAGTGGAAGTAGTACTAGTTTTAGTAGTTGCGGCAACAGCTGCAGATGCAATCGTAGTAGTAGCAGTAGTAGTAGTTGTTGTAATAGGAATAGTAGTAGTGTAAGTAGTAACAATTATAATAGTAGTACTTGTAGTGGTAGTAGCAATAGTAGCAGTAGTTGTGGTAGTAGCAGTCATAGTTGTAGCAATAGTAAGTATAGTTGTAGTAGTAGTAGTAGGAGCAGTAGTCGGCCTAGAAGTAGAAGTAGCAATAATAATAGTTGTAGTAGTAGTGGTGGTGGTGGTAGTAGCATTAGTTGTAGTAATAGTTGTAGTAGTAACAATAGTAGTAAAAGAAATATTAGTAGTAGCAGGAAAAGTAGTAGTAGGCGTAGTAGTCGCAGCAGCTGAAGTGGTAAAGAGTATTAGTAGTAGTTGTTGTTGTTGTCGTAGTGGTAGTAGGGGTAATAGTAATCGCAGTGGAAGTAGGAGGAGCAGTAGTAATAGTAGTAGTGGTAGTAGTAGTAGGCGTAATAGTCGCAGCAGCAGAAGTGGTAAGAGTATTAGTAGTAGTTGTTGTTGTTGTCGTAGTGGTAGTAGGGGTAATAGTAATCGTAGTGGAAGTAGGAGGAGCAGTAGTAATAGTAGTAGTAGTATGAGTAATAGCAGGTGTAGCAGTGGAAGTAGCAGTAGTAGCAGGAGCAATAGTAGGAGTAGCAGTAGAAGTAGTAGTAGTAGTAGTAGTAATAGTAGTTCTAGTAGAAGTAGCAGTAGGAGTTATAATAACAGTAGTTGTAGAGGTAGCAGTAGCAGAAGTTGTAATAGCAATAGTAGTAGTAGTAGTACTAGTAGTAGTAATAGTAGTAATAATAGCAGGAGTTGTAGCCGTAGTAGAAGTACTAGCAGTTGTAGTAGTAGTTGTTGTTGTAGTAATAGTAGTAGTAGTAGTTGTAGTAATAATAACAGTAGTAGTAGTAATTCTAGCAGCAGCAGGAGTAGTAGTAGTAGTCCTAGTAGTAGAAGTAGCCGTTGTTGCAGAAGTTGTAACAAAAGCAGCAGCAGTAGTAGTAGTAGGAGTTGGGGTAGGAGTAGGATGAGTAGTAGGAGTTGTAGTAGCAGTAGTACTGGTAGTAGTTGTAGTAGTAGTAGTTGTACGAGTAGCAAAAGCAGTATTAGCAATAGCAGCAGCAGCAGCAGGAGTAGTAGTAGTAATAGTTGTAGTAGTAGTAGTACTAGTAGTAGTACCAGCAATAGTACAAGTAGTAGTAATAGTAGCAGTTTTAGTAGCAGTACTAATAGTATTATTAGCAGTAGTACCAGTAGTAGCAGTAGGTGTAGTAGCAGTAGTAGTAGTACTACCAGCAGCAGCAATAGCAGGAGTTGTAGCTGTAGTAGTAGTATTCGTAGTAGTAAGAGGAGCTATAGTAGTAGTCATAGGAGGAGTAGTAGTGGCTGTAGTAGTAGCAGTAGTAGTCCTAGTTGCTATAGTAATAGTATTGGGAGGTGTAGTTGTAGTAGCAGCAGTAACAATAGCAGTTGTAGGAGGACTAGTACTAGTACTAGTAGTAGTTGTTGTACTAGTAGCAGTACTAGTTGCAGCAGTAGTGGCAATAGTTGCAGTAGTAATAGTTGTAGTAGGAGAATTAGTAGCAGAAGCAGTAGCAGTAGGAGTAGTAGTAGCAAAAGTAGTAGTAGTCGAAGTAGCAATAACAGTAGTATTAGTTGTAGCAGTAGCAGTAGCAATAGTAGTAGTAGCAGAAGTAGCAGTAGCAGTAGTAGTAACAGAAGTAGTGGTAGTACTAGGAGGATGAGGAGTACCACCCGAACTAGTAGTAGTAATTGTAATAGTAGCAGTAGTAGCAGTAGGTCTAGTAGTAGTAGTAGTAGCAATCATAGTAGCAGTGCGTGTAGTGTTAGGAGAAGCTTCGCAGCAAAGGCAGTAGTACTACTAGTAGTAGTAGAAGTAGTAGTAGTAGCAGCTGTAGTAGCAGCGGAATCAACAATAGTAAAGTTGTAGTAGCAGTTCTATTGGTAGCAGTAGTAGTTGTAACAGAAGTAGTAATAGTAGAAGTAGTAGCAGTAGTAGCAGTGGTAGCTGCAGTAGTAGGAGTAGAAGCAATAGTAGTTGGTGTAGTAGTTGTAGTAGTTGTAGTTGTTATAGTGATAGTATTAGCAGAAATTCTAGTTGGAATAGTAGTAGTTGTTGTTGTTGTTGTAGCAACAGCAGTAATAGTCGAACCAGTAGTTGGAGTAGTAGGAGGAGGAGCAGTAGTAGTAGCAGCAATAGTAGATGGAGGAATAGTAGCAATAGTAGTAGTAACAGTAGTAGCAATAGTTGTAGTTGTTGTAGTTGTTGTAGTAGTAGCGGTAGTAATTGTAGTAGTAGGAGTACTAGTAGCAGTAGGAGTAGTCATAGTAGTAGTAATAATAATAATAATAGTGGTAGTTGCTGTAGGAGTAGTAGTAGTAGTAGGAGGAGGAGGTGGAGGAGGTGGGCCAGCAGTACTATCAATAGTATAGTAGTAGTGGGAGTAGGAGTAATCATTGTAGTAGTAGTAGTGGGAGTAGAAGTTGAAGTAGTAGCAGCAGTAGTAGTAGTAGTAATAGTAGTAGTTGGGGTAGTTGCAGTAGTAGTAGTATTTGTAGTAGTAGTAGTTGTAGTAGTAATAGTAGTAGTAATAGTAGTAGTAGGAGGAGGAGGAGTCCTAGTAGTACCAGCTATAGTAGTTGTAGTTGAAGTAGTAATAGTAGTAGAAGAAGCAGTAGTAGGATGAGCTATAGTAGTAGTATTAGTAGGAGTAGTCGTAGTAGTAGTTGTAGTAGTAATAGCAATAGTAGTAGTAGTAGCAGTTGTAGGAGGAGTAGTAGTAGTAGTAGTAGTAGTTGCAGTAGCAATAGTAGTTATAGTTGTTGTTGTTCTAGTTGAAGTGGTATGAGAAGTAGTAGTAGTAGTAGTAGTAGCAGTAGTGGTAGTAGAAGGAGAATTAGTTGTAGTCGCAGTAATTATAGTAGTAGTCATAGTGGTAGTAGAAGCAGTAGCAGTAGTAGCAGTAGTAGCGGCTATATTAGAATCGGTACAAGTAGTCGCAATAGTAGTATTAGTAGTAGCAGTAATAGCAGCAGTAGTAGCAGTAGTGGTCGTTATAGTAGCAGTAGTTATAGTAGCCATGGTAGTAGTAGCGGAAGTAGTAGAAGCAGTAGTAGCCATTGTCATAGTCATAGTAGTAGTAGTAGTTGTACCAGTTGTCGCAGTAGTAGCAGTAGTAGTTGCAGTTGTGCTGGTGGTAATAGTCAAAGTTGTAGTGGTAAGAGAAAGAGTAGTAGTTGTAACAGAAGTAGCAATAGTAGTCGTAGTAGCTGTAGTAGTTGTTGTAGTAGTCGCAGTAGTAGTAGTAGCAGTTGGAGTAGTTGTAGTTGTAGTAGTAGTTGGGGTAGTAGTGGCAGTAGCCACGATAGTAGTAGTTGTTATAGTAGTAGTAGTAGTAGCAGTAGTAGTAGTAGTAGTAGTAGTAGTAGTAGTAGTAGTCGTAAAAGTTGTTGTAGTAGTTGCAGTAGTAGTAGTAGTAATAGTAACAGTAGTAGCTGTAGTAGTAGTAGCGGCAGCAGTAGTATTAGTAGTAGTAGCAGTCTTAGCAGTAGTAGTTGTTGTAGTAGTAGTAGTTGTTGTTCTTATACTAGTACTAGTGGCACTACTAGTAGTAGTATTAGTAGCAGTAGTAATATAAATAGTAGTAGTATTAGCAGTAGCAGTAGTAGTAGAAGTCGCAATGCTAGTAGTAGTAGGGGTAGTTGTAGCAATAGCAGCACCAGTAGTAGTAGTAGAAATAGGAGTTTTTATTAGCAGTAGTAGTAGTAGTAGTAGAATTAGTAGTACGCAGAGGAAGAGTAGCAACAACAGTAGTTGGAGGAGACGTAGCTGTAGTAGTAGAAGTAGCTGTAGTTGTAGTAGTGGTAGTAGTAGTATCAGTAGCAGTAGCTATAGAGGTAGTAGTAGTACTGGAAGTAGGACTAGTAGTAGCAGTAGTTGTAATAGTAGAAGTAGTAACTGCGGCAGTAGTAGTAGTGCCAATAATAGGAGTAGTACTAGCAATAGTAGTAACAGTAGAAGTAGTAGCGGTTGTTGTAGTAGTAGCAATAGTAGCAGTAGTAGTAGCAGTAGTAGCAGTAGTTGTAGTAGTAGCAGCAACAACCGTATTAGATGTAGCGGTAGTAGTAGCAGTAACTGTGGTAGTAGTGGAAGTAGCAGGAATAGTAGATGTAGCAATAACAGTAGAAGTAGCAGTAGTAGTAACCATAGAAGAAGTGGCAGTAGTAGTAGCTATAGTAGCAGTAGCAGTAGTAGCAGTAGTAGTAGCAGTAGTAGCAGCAGTAGTAGATGTAGCAGTGGTAGTAGTAGTAGTTGTAGTAGTAGTGGAAGCAGTAGGAACAGTAACTGTGGCAGTTGTAGCAGTGGCTGTAGGCGAAGTAGCTGTAGCTGTAGTTGCAGTGTCATTAGTGGTAGCAAAAGTAGCGTTAGTTGCGGTAACAATAGTTGAGGTTGGAGTAGTAGTAGCAGATGCAACAGTAGCAATTGCAGTATTAGTAGATGCAGTAGCAGTAGTTGTTGTAGCTGTAATAGCAGTAGTAGCCATAGTAGTCATAGTAGAAGTAGAATTAACAGTAGCAGTAGTAGGATTAGCAGAAGCAATAATAGAAACAGTAGTGGTAGCAATAGAAGTAGTAGTGACTGTTGTAGCAGTAGTAGAAGCAATAGCAGCAGCAATAGAAGCAATAGCAGTAGCAGTAGTAGTCATAGCTATAGGAGTTGTAGTTGTTGTTGTTGTTGCCATAGTAGTAGTAGTACTAGTACAGTAGTAGTGGTAGCCATAGTTGTAGTAGTAGTTGTTGTTGTAGTAGTAGTTGTAGTGGTAGTAGTAATAGTTGTAGTAGTTGTAGTTGTATCAGTAGTAGTAGTAGTAATAGTAGTAGTAAAAGTAGGATTAGTAGTAGTTGAAACAGTAGCAGAATTAGTATTATTAGTAGTAGAAGTAGTGGCCCCTACTGAAGCTATAGTTGTAGGTGTAGCACCAGTAGCAATAGTACTAATAGGAGGAGGAGCAGCAGCAACAGCAGTAGTGGTAGCAGTAGTCGTAGTAGTAGTAGTAATCGTAGTAGCCATAGTAGTAGTAGTCGTAGTAGTAGTGATAGTAGTAGTAGCAGCCATAGTAGTAGTTACAGTACTAGCATTAGAAGTAGTCGTAGTTGGAGTAGTAGCAAAAGTGGCAGTTGCAGCAACAGCAGCAACAGTAGTAGTATTAGTAGTTGCAGCAGTATCACTAGTAGTTTAAGAAGTAGTTGTAGTAGTAGAAGTAGTAGTTGTCGCACTAGTAGCAACAGTTGTAGAAGTTCTAGTAGAAATAGTTGGAGAAGTAGTAGTAGTAGCAGTAGCCGTAGTAGTAATTGTAGTAGTAGCAGCAGTAGCAACTGTTGTAATAGCAATCATAGTTGTAGTAATAGTAGTTGTTGTAGTAGTAGCAGCCGTAGCAGTAGTAGCAGCAGTAGTAGTAATCATAGTTGCAGCAGCAGCAGTAGCAGCAGTAGTAGTCATAGTTGGAGCAGCAGCAGAAGTAGTAGTAGTAGTAGTCAGAGTAACAATAGAAGTAGTAGTAGCAGCAGTATTAGTTGTAGTTGTAGTAGAAATAGCTATAGTTGTAGGAGCAGTAGCAGTAGCAGTTATAGTAGTCGCGGTTGTAGTAGTAGTAGCAATAGTCATAGTAGTAGTGTATTTGTAGCAGTAGCCATAGTACTTGTAGTAGCAATAGTGGCAATAGTAGCATCAGCAGTAGTAGTACAAGTAGAAGTAGTAGTACAAGTAGAAGTAGTAGTAGTACAAGTAGTTTAAGTAGCAGTAGCAGTAGTTGTATTGGCAATTATAGTCGGTGCAATAATACAAGTAGAAGTAGAAGTAGCAATAGTAGTTGTAGTTGTAGTTGTAGTCATAGTGGTAGTAGTAGTAGTATAAGTTGTAGTAGTAGCAGTAGCAGCAGTAGTAGCAGTAATAGTAGCAGTAGTAGCAGCAGCAGTAGTAGTAGTAGCAGAAGTTGTACCAGTAGTAGGCATTGTTGTAGTAGCAAAGGTTGTTGTAGTAGCATTAGTAGCAATAGTAGCAGGACGAATAGTAGTAGTAATAGTAGCAGTACAAGTAGTAGCAGTAGTAGTAACATTAGTAGGAGAAATAGTAGTAGTAGTAGAAGAAGAAAAAGTAGTAGCAATTGCAGCTATAGTTGTAGAAGTAATAGTAGCAGTAGAACTAATACAACTTTCCTGTTGCTACTACAACTACAACTATTCCAACTACTTCTCCTAGAACTACTACTACTGCTACTACTACAACTCCTACGATTACTGCTACTTCTACAATCTCTACTACTATTACAACTACTACTACAACAACAACAACTACTACAACTTCTGCTATTAAACCTGGTGCTTCTACTACTATGGGTGCTGTTGCAGCAGTTGCTACTACCACTACTACAACAACAACTACTACTACTGTTGCTTATACTACTACGGCTGCTATTACAGCAGTTGCTACTACCACTACTACAACTACTACTGCTACTATTTTTGCTTCTACAACTACTACTACTGCGGCTTCAAGTTCTCCCGTACTACTATTACTACTGCGGTTGCTGCAGATACAGCTTCTGTTGCTGTTGCTGTTGTTGCTACTGCTACTACTACTTCTACTTCGCCTACTACTACTACTACTACTTCTACTACTGCCACTACTATAGCTACAGCTTCTACTTCTACCCCTACTAGCACTACTCGCACTACTTTTACTATTACTACTACTACTACTACTACTACTACTACTACTACAACTAGTACTACTACTACTACTCCTCCTCCTCCTTCTCCTCCTACTACTACAACTATTATTACTACTACTACTAATACTATTACTCTTACTACTATTACTCCTACTATGACTACTACTTGTATTGCTGCCACCACTTTTGCTTCTACTACAACTGCTACCACTAAAGCTGCTTTAGCTACTGGTACTACTACTACTACTACGACTTATACAAATACTACTACTATTGTGACTACTGCTACAGCTATTATGACAACTACTGCTACTACTACTTCTACTGCTACTGCTACTATTACTACTACTACCACTACTACTACTACTATTGCTAGAACTGCTGCTACTACAGTTACGACTAATACTACTGCTGCTACATTTGCTACTACTGCTACTACGATGGCTACTACAGCTACTACTACAGATGCTACTACTACTACAGCTACAAATACTACTACTTCTACTATGACTGCTGCTACTACTACTGCAACTACCACTTCTCCTCCTCCTACTACTACTGCTACTTCTACTTCGGCGAATATGACGACTACTGCTTCTACTACAACTACTACTAGTACTACAGTTACTACTTTTGCTACTACTAATAATGCTTCTACTATGATTACTACTAATACTACGGTGAATACTACTACTGCAGCCACTACTACTGCTACAACTACTACTTCTACTACTACAACTACTATGGCTGCTACCTCTACACTACAACTTCAACGACTACTTCTTTTGCTGCTGCTACTTCTGCTACTACTTCTACTACCACTACTGCTGCTACTGCTACTACCGCTACCGCTACTACTATTACTGCTACTACTGCTACTACTGTTGCGATTGCTACTGCTACTACTGCTGCTACTACTGCTACGACTACTACTACTACTGCAACTACTGCTGCTGCTACTGCAACTGCTACTGCTACTACTACAACTATGGCTACTACATCTACTACAGCTACTATTGCCACTACTGTTACCACCACTACTACTACTGCTACTACTACCAATACTACTACTAGTAGTGCCGCTACAATAGCTCCACTATTGCCGCTACTACGACTACAACAACTACTTCTGCTACTACTATTGCATCTACAACTGCAACTAATACTAATACTACTACTACTACATCTACTACTACTTCTACTACGATTACTATAGCTACTGCTACTTTTGCTGCTATAATGTCTACAACTACTTCCGCTACTACTACTGCCACTACTGCTACTACTACTACTAGTACTCCTCCTACTACTACTAGTACTCCTACTTCCACAACTCCTACAACTACTGCTATGGCTACTACTACTCGTACTCCAACTTCTTTTGCTGCTACTACTCCAACTGTCCTTACTCCTCCAACTACTACTACTATTACTACTACTACTGCTGCCGCTACTACTACCACTACTACTACTCTTGCTTCTACTTCTGCTGCTGCTGTTCCTACTAATATTACTATTCCTTCTACTACTATTGATACTACTTCTACAACTACTACTACTACTACCAACACTACAATAACTACTGCTGCTGCTGCTGCTGCAACTACTACTACTTCTACTACTACTACTACTACTAATACTACTACTATAACACAACTACTACTAATACCACTACTACTTCAATAACAACTACTCCTATTGCTACTACTGCTACAACTACTACTACTACTACAACAACTACTAATACTACTATTACTACCACTACCATAACTACTACAACAACCAGTCCTTCTGCTACAGCTACTCCTACGACAATAACTGTTACTACTACTGCAACTACTACACCTACTAATAGTGCTACTACTACTGTTGCTGCAGCTGCTACGTCTACTAGTACTACTACTACTACCACTTCTACTAGTACTCCCACTATTATTTCTACAACTAATAATACTACTACTAATACTACTATTACCACCACTCTTGCTATTGCTGTAACTACTACTACTACAACTACTACTACTACTACTACTACTACTAATCCGAATGTTGTTGCTGCAATTACTACTTATATAACTACTATTACAGCCAATACTGCTACTACTACAACTGTTGCTACTTCTTCTTCTATAACTGCAGCTGTTGCTACTACTTTTCCTAGTACTACAACTATTGCTGCTGCTACTCCAACTTCTACTAGTATTGCAACTACTACTACTATTACTACCGAAGCAACTACTACAACTACGGTCGCGGCTACTACTGCTGCTATTGCTAGTGATACTACTATTGCCACTACTACTACAACTGCTAGTCCTACTACTCCTTCAACTACTTCTTCTGCTTCTACTACTACTACTTCTACTACAACTACTACTACCACTACTACCACTACAACTAGTTCTATTGCAGTAGCTGCTACTACTACTACTACTGTTGTTGTCACTATGATTACTACACCAACTACAGCTGCTGATGCTGCTACTACTACTACTACTACAGTTGCTCCTAGTTCTACTGCTACTACTACTACTTTACCGCTGTTGCCGCGGCTTCTATTGCTGTTGCTGCTGTTGCAACTACTACTACTACTACCTCTACATCTCCCACTACTACTACTACTACTACAGCTACACCTACTACAACCGCTACTACAGCTACTACTTCTACTTCTACCACTACTAGTACTTTTGGTACTAATTTTGCTACTACCACTACCGCTACTACTATAGCTACTACGGCAACCACTACTACTTCTACAGCTACTGTTACTACTCTTATTACAACCACTACTATTGTCGCTACTACCACTACTACAACTACTACTGTGGCGACCAACACTACAACCACTTCTACTATTGCTGCGACTACTAATGCTGCTCCTAGTACTACCACTACTACTGCTACTACTACTGCTACTACTGTTATTACTACTACTACTACTACTATTACTACAACTTCGACAACGACTATTGCTGCTGCTACTATTACGACCACTACTGCTACTACCAATTCTACTGCTAGTGCTACTACTACTACTGCAGCACTACTACTATTACTACCTCGGCTACTACTAGAACTACTACTACCACTTCTACCATTGCTTCTCCAACAAAAAAACAACAACTGTTGTTTCTACTACTGCTACAACTACTGCTACTGCTAAAACTGCAACTGCTACAACTACTACTTCAATTACAACTATTACTTATGCTACTCCTCTTACTACTCCTGCCATGACTACAACTATTACTACTGTTACTTCTACTAATAGTATTGCTACTACTACTATTGTTACAGCTTCTACAACTACACCTACTACTACTACTTCTACTCCTTCTACTACTACAACAACTACTACTACTATTGCTACGACAACTACTACAACCGATATTACTTCTACCATAACTACTCCTATTACTATTGCTACTGCTTTTGCTAGTACTGCTACTACTATAGCTACTACAGCCACTACTACTTCTCCTACTACTACTGCTGCTTCTACTACCGCTGCCATGACTACGGCTACAGCTTCTGCTACTACCACTACTAGTACTAGTAGTACTAAGTTTGCTACTACTACTACAGCTACTACTACTATTCCTACATTATCTCCTACTACAATTACTTCTACTACAACTAATGATACTACTACTACTACTTTGGCAACTACAGCTGCTGCTGCTTCTGCTACTACTACTACTAGTACAACAGTTGCTACTCTTGCTACTACCACTACTGCGTCTACTACCACCACGACTAGTTATATGGCTAATACTACTGCTACCGCCACTACTACTTGAAATCGACCTTCCTAACGCCGGCGATGCTCGCCAAAGTGTTCGAGGTCTCGGAACCTCTTTTCAAGAAAGAAAGTAGCAACAAGAAATAAGGAGAAGATATGGAGAAACTCTCGGATTCTTATTGCTAAATTCACACGATGCTTACAATACTTGGATACTTGGATGATCGTTTACAATGGAGTCGTGCCCCTTATATAGAGGGCACGGTGATGTAAGCGCTCACATCAGCTGGTGGTATGAGCTAAGCGCTTACATCAGCATAATTGTAACCTATACTAGAGTAGGCCTATAGCCTTTACATAAGACTCCAAGGGAAGTCTTGTCCTAGGCGTAGCCTTTATTTCCTAAGGCGTAGCCTTTACAGAAGACTCCAAAAGATATCTGATCCTAAGGCGTAGCCTTTATATCCTAAGGCATAGCCTTTACAGAAGACTCCAAAAGACGTCGCTGTCATAGGCTGGTAGCTCGTCCTTTGGCTAGGCTCGTCCTCTTGCTAGGCTTTGACTTCTTATTGCGTAGCTATAGCTGCTACGTACTGTACAACAGGAACCTACTTTCCTGTATTAGCTACTATACTTCCCACCACACTACGCCTGCTACGGGACAGTGGTAGCTATACTTCCCACCACGCTCCGCCTGCTACGGGTGAGTGGCTTTGTACAGTGGGGTGCCGCCTGCTGGTACTAGGGCCTTTCCCCCACCGCACTTCTGTCTGCTGGTGGCCTCCAGATTTGCCACAGCTTTGGCCTTTGCTAGGACAAGGGTCGTATGAAAGGTAACCATATTACCTTGTATACGTACTCCCCCTTGCATAGTTTGCAGGAAGTTGCATCCAATAATGAATTGGATTCCATTCCCTAACTTCATTTGGAAACTGTACGTGCAGGGGATTTCGAAGCTGCTTTCGCCGATGTATATCTTTCCCTGCTTTAGTCTCTTGTTCGTCATTTGTTGAGAGTTGACTCTGTTGACCTGTACGCTGCAATTACTTTGCTCCAGTGCTTCAGGTGGTACTGATGCTTCATCAATACAGCATGTGGTAGCTCCTGTGTCTAGTATTGCTTGTACTTGGAACCTAGGAAGATTTGGTAATTCAAGTACAATAAGCATATTATAGAGCATGTTGTTTACCATTCTTGGTTCTGAGTTGAGCTGGGTTGCTCTGTCTATTGCACTTGCTTGGAATAGAACATTCGTATGTTCTTGTTCTTCCGCTGGTCCTGCTGCCGATTTTTCTTTCTTTTCATTATAGTTTTTGTGCAAGTCTGCTTCTAACTTCTGTGCTCCCCCTTCGACTTCTTTCACCAGTCGCTTAATTTCTCCCTCGCACCATGCAATATAATGTTGTTGCTCCTGTATAAGCTTGCATTTGGGGCAATGGATTTTCACCTTTTGCATTGTTTGGTGCATGCAATATGTACTCCTTTGTGGGCAGTTTTCTTCTCCTGCGCTGCTGATCTTTCTGCTTGCTGTTGCGTTGGAGTGTAGATGATTCGCCTTGGTGTTGCGAGTGTTCTGCAAGCTGCTAGCCGGATTGGTGAAGGCTTCTGCTTGTTTGCCCAGCAGTGCAGTTGTCCCTTCGATCAGGAGCCCAATTTCACATTGCTTTTTCATGTCATAGTCATTGGACACCAGGTCCTTTAGAATCTTCTGAGTGTGGTCATAAATTTCCTGCACAATGAATCCGGGATGCTTTGTGCGGAGTGGCAGTTGCTTGTTTCGTGGGATGTAATGAACTACACATTTGTGCATGATAGATTCTATAGGAATTATATCAGTGTGGAAACTATAAAAGAGTTCCCTAGTATCCCTGAATCTCCTTGTACTCCCATCAATCAGGCGTGCTTCTTCCGGGCGATATAACCATTGCCCAGTAAAGCATATTTTGCTATCCTTGTCTTGGAAAATCTTCTTAATAATCATGACATAAGGCTTTTCATTCTTTGCGTTAGGGAAAAGCATTACCTCATCAGCCAAATTGTAGGTTTCTTCATTTAAGTTGAAGCAATGTAGTACTTTCTTTTTCCTCTGCTTCTTCCCCTGGCATTTATCCCTCTCTTCTTGTGGTCGAAGGTGATATGCCTCCGTGTCTTGAAGGACTTTAGTTTGTGAAGGTTCCCTTGGGGTATTGGTGCTTTTGTCAGGCAACGGTACTTGAGGTTGATACCTCTCTTTGACCTCTCCGTGGCTGACTTCCTTGAGACGGAGTATTTCAGCTTCTGTTGCTGTAGCGTCCTGCGGGCCATTTGCGTCATTGCTTATAGAGGAGTTGGCAGGTTTCTTTCCGTCAGTCGATCCTTCATCATCGTTCCAGCCAGTAGCTTCGCTGGCCTTGGGAAAGGGCAAGTAGAATGATGGATGTGGTGAGTATTGGACATAATAATCAAACTTACCACTGGGTTCCCCTAGGGTATCCCATTCCTCCTTCTTGCCAAAGGCATGGATGCCTCCTTTATCTGGAAGGGGGTTAAACATAACCCCTTCTGGAATGTCGGATTCTGTGACCTTTCTCGGTCCTCCTGGTTCTTGATTCGTCATAGTAGGTGTGAGAGTATCTCTCTTCTTTTCCCAGGCCTTTTTCAGATTTGCAGTGTCCGGATCTTGCGGTGTTTCTTGTAGCCGGGCGATCTCTTCTTCGCACCATGAGATGTAGCCGTGCTGCTCTTTAATCATCTGTTGGCACTGCTCACAGTTGAGTTGCCGTAGTGATTCCCTTTCATAGCGAGGGCAACTTTGGTGCTTGTCTTCGATTTCTAGCATAAAGTGCGTAGTCATTTGATTTAGCATACCACGGGGGTTTGTTACCTCTTCAGAGTTGGTCATGCTTGGTGCTTCCCTTCTTAGCTTCGCTTGTGGTGGCTCCTTCTCACCTAGAGGTTCCGTCTCTTCATTTGGCAGGTTATGCTCTTCGTTGTCTTTTGCAGAAGGTACAGATTCCTTGTTCACTTCTGACTCTTCTTTATCATCCAGTGAGGGATGGAGGCCTAGTTGCTGAGGGAGCAGATTTGTCTCCTCCGTGAGAAAGTTATCTCCTTTCTGGAAAGGACAGGTGGTGCTGTTTTGTGCTTCTTCATCCAGAAGTATCATCTCCTGCTGCAGTAACCGTCTCGCTTGGGTCTTCCACCTGATCATGCCAGTCATCACTTTCGTCCGATAAGAAGTCCATGGACCGAGGTACAGAGGCCCCTGGGCGTGTATCCCCTGCATGGATTCCCTTAGGATGGATTCCCTTAGGATTTCCATGGTGCTGCTTAGACTTCTGGCAGCCTTTAGTCTTCTGAGGGCTTGATGCAGTTCAAAGAGTTGTTTTAAGTTCTTTAAGTTAATTCTTGATGCAATACAGGTTTTGTCATAAATAACAGACAGGTTGTGAGCTAGTTGGTTGTTGGAAACTTTTGTTACTAAAGCAAGGTCAAGATACTCAAGGCTAGAGGTTCGGGAACGTTCATACCCCTCCTGAATGGATTTTTCCCATGCTTCAGACATATGGGCTAAAAAGTTCATAGTTACCACAATTTTCCAAGGATAAATTTCAGTATTAGGTTAAACATGGCAATTCCTTACTAGATTAAAGCAATGCTTCAGGATCATACAGGTGTGCCCTTGGGCTTACTCACGGCCACTCGCCTTTACTGCCAAGTTAGGACCTGTCCTTTTTCCTTACACAAAGCTCTTCATCCAGTCAGTAAAAACCATGCTTAATTCTAATCCGCAAATTACCACAAAGGAAAAAGATAGCACTTATGAATTCTTAACACAACATCTTAACACAGTAGTGAAAATCAGGATTTGGGCAATTACGACCCTTACCTCGCACACTTGGCACCTTGACCTCTTGGGGGTTCTACTCCGCCATATCTTTAGCTAGCTCTGATACCATGAAATCGACCTTCCTAATGCCGGCGATGCTCGCCGAACTGTTCAAGGTCTCGAAAGCTCTTTTCAAGAAAGAAAGTAGCAACAAGAAATAAGGAGAAGATATGGAGAAACTCTCGGATTCTTATTGCTAAATTCACACGATGCTTACAATACTTGGATACTTGGATGATCATTTACAATGGAGTCGTGCCCCTTATATAGAGGGCACGGTGATGTAAGCGCTCACATCAGCTGGTGGTATGAGCTAAGCGCTTACATCAGCATAATAGTAACCTATACTAGAGTAGGCCTACAGCCTTTACATAAGACTCCAAGGGGGAAGTCTTGTCCTA
>RXID01021398.1:0-12905 GCA_005019695.1 Trichopus zeylanicus subsp. travancoricus | reverse complement strand
ACTACTACTTCTACTATTGTTGCTTCTATTGCTTCTGCTATAGCAGTTGCCACTACGACTAATACTGTTGCTACTACTACTGCTGGTACTACTTTTATTACAACTACTACAACTACTATTAGTACGACTACTACTACCGCTACTACACCTACTCCTACTTCTGCTACTACTACTCCTACTTCTACAGCTACTCCTACTACTTCCACTACTACTGTAATAACTACTTTTACTAATACTACTACATCTAGTCCAACTTCTACTACTAATACTCCTAATACTACTACACCTACCACTACTACTCCTACTCCTAATCCACCTCGTCCTGCTCCTCCTCGTCCTCCTCTTCCTACTACTACTACTGCTGCTATAGCTACTATTGTTGCTATTCCTACTACTACTATGACTACTACTACTACTACTACTACCATTCCTACTACCTACTACTACCTCCCCTCCTACTACTACTACTACCATGACAACTATTACTACTACAACTACTGCTGCTACAAATACTACTACCCTTACTTACCAAGACTACTTCTTACTACTACTACACTACTATACTAATACTACTACTACTACTACTACTATACTACTACTACTACTACTAATACTACTACTACTACAACTACAACTACAACTACTCCTACTACTCCTAATACTACTACTACTACTACTACTACTAATACTCCTAGTACTACTACTACAACGACAACTACAATAACTACTACTACTACTGCCACAACAACTACTACTACTTCTACTACTACAACACCTACTACTACCACTACTCCTACTACAACTACTACTGCTACTACTACTACTACTGCTACTAATACTTTTATTGTTACAACAACAACTAATACTGCTACAACTACAACAACAACAACAACTATTACTAGTCCTACTACAAGAACAACAACTATAACTACAACTACTACTGCAACTACTACTACTACTACAACTCCTACTTCTGGTGCTGCTACTACTACTCCCATTACTACTCCTACTACTAATATTACTACCAACATAACTACTACTATTCCCATTGCTGCTACTACTACTTCTACAGCTATAACAACTACTAATACTATTGCTATGATTGCTGCTTCTACTGCTGCTACTTCTACTACTAGTACTCCCACTACTACTACCACTTCTACTACAACAACTCCTACTGCTGCTGCCGCTGCCACTACTACTACAACTACTTTTGCTACTACTTCTACTACAAGTCCTATTGCTACTAATACTACTACTACTAGAAGCACTGCTACTACTACGTCAACTACTACTACTGCTGCTACTACTGCTTCTACTGCTACCACTACAACTACAACTACAACTTCTACTAATTCCACTGCTACAACTACTGCTACACTACTACTACATCTACTACAGCAATTACTACCACTACTCCAATGACTAATCCTATTACTACTACAACTACTTCTACTACAACTAGTCCAAATACTCCTACAAGAATAACAACAACTACTACTATTATTGTACTACTCCTCCTAATACTTCTCCTCCTAATGCTCCTACTACTTCTTCCACTGCTCCTACAACTCCAACTACTACTATTACTGCTATTACTCCAACTACTCCTACTACTCTGACTATTACTAGCACAAATACTGCTACTGCTACCACTACTACTACTGCTACTCCTACTACTCTTACTACAACTAATACTATTTGTACTACAACTGCTACTACTATTGCAACTATTATGACTACTATTATTACTACTACTACAGCTACTACTACTACTACTACTACTGCAACTACTACTACTACTACTAATAATAATAATACTCTTGCTGCTACTAGAACTCTTATTAGCATTCGTAATCCTACTCCAACTACTTCTACAACTACTACTCCTCCTCGTAATATTTCAAATACAACTGCTACTCCTGCTATTGCTACTGCTACTATTATGACTCCCACTAGTACCACTACTACTACTACAACTTCGGCTACTACTCCTATTCCAACTCTAACACCTACTAGTAGCCCACGTGCTACAATTACTACTATAACTGCAACTACTACGGCTCCTACTATGACTGTTGCAACTACTATAGCTACTACTACTACAGCTACTATTACTACTACTGTTATTATCGCTACTTCTAATACTACTACAACTCCTATTACTACTATGACTACTACTGCATCTACAGTAGTTGCTACAACTACTACTACTAGTACTACTACTACTACACCTACTCCCACTTCTACTACTACTACTACCTCCGCTGTTGCTACTACTACTACTAATACGACTACTACTTCTACTACTACTATTGCGACTGCTACGATTACCACTGCTAGTACTAGTGCTACTGCTACTACTGTTGCTACTACTACTACTATTAGCACAACTACTACTAGTACAACTACTACTATTACTACTACTATTACTACCACTACTGCTACTACTACTATGAAAACGACAACTTCTATTACAACGACTTATACTAGTGCTACTGCAACTACTACTACTACTACTACTGCCATTATTGCAACTACTACTGCTACTACTTGAGCCACTATTGCTACTACCACTATTACGGCTACAACTACTATGACTACTACTACTACTACTACTACTACTACAACTACTACTATTGCTGCTACTACTATTACTCCTCCACCTACTACAACTACACATACTACTTCTACTACTACTTGTACTCCAACTCCTACTTCTCGTACCCCATCCTCCAACTACTACTACTACTACAACCACTACTACTCCTACTCCTACCCCGACTCCTTCTACTACTAGTGCTACTCCTACTACTACTACTACTACTACTAGTACTACTATTTCTGCTGCTACAGCTACTACTACTTTTGCTGCTACTGCTACAACTGTTACTACAACTACTACTATTACTACTACTATTCCAATAAATACAACTACTCCTACTACTATTACTACAAAGACTACTCCTACTACAACTACTATTACTACTACTACTACTTCTTGTACTACTATTGCAACTGTTGCTAGTACTACTACTTCTGGTACTACTATTGCTGTTGCTTTTACTACTACTGCGATTGCTACTACTACTACTACTACTACTAGTACTATTACTACAACAACAACAATAACAACAACAAGAACAACAATAACAACAACTACTGCTGGTATTGCTACTACTGATGCAACTACAATAGCTAATGCTACTACTGCTACAACTACTCCTTCTAATGCTACTACTGCTGCTACTACTACTATTGCTAGTAGTGCTACTCCTATTACAAATACTACTGCTACCACTACGACTACCACTACTGCTACCCCTACTTCTACTACTACAACTACTACTATTGCTACTATAACTACCACAACTCCTACTACTGCTGCTGCTGCTACAACTAGTGCTACCGCAACAATTACTACTACTACTACTCTTATTACTACTGTGGCTACTATTGTAGCAGCTGCTATTGCTGTTACGACTACTACTGCTACTAATACTAATTCTACTACTACTACTACTATGGCCACTTCTACTATAACTACTGCTTCTATAACAATTCATGCTGCTACTACTACTACAACCACTACTACGACTACTACTACCATTACTACTCTTGCTACTACTACTAATACCACTATGACTGCTACAATTACTACTGCTACTACATCTACACTACTACTATCAGTACTAATTCTACACCTAAAACTACTACTATTAGTACTAAGTCTAGATCTACAACTACTACCATTATTGCTACCAATACTACTACTACTAATACTACTACTGCGACAACTACTCCTTTTGCTACTACTACGACTCAAACTACAACTACTAGCACTACTACTACTGTTGCTGCCACTACTGATACTACTACTGTTGTTGCTGCCACAACAAATACTACTACTACTGCTGCTACTCCCATTGCTTCCGTTACTGCTGCTACTACTACTACAACTACAACTATAGCTACTGTACAACAACTACTACTACTGCTACTACTACTACTACTACTACTACTACTACTACTACTACAATTACGACAACCAGAATTACTACTACTACTAACCACTACTATTCCTCCTCCTACTACTACTACTAATATCACTAATACTAATACTACTACTACTACTACTACGACTCCTAATCAACTCCTACTCCTACTACTATTCCTACTACTACTAATATAACCTCTACTACGACTACCACCACCGCTACTACAACTGCTGCTGCTTCTGCTGCTGCAGCAACTATGATTACAGCTTCTACTACTAGTACTATTGCTACTCCTTCTACCACTACTACAACTGCTACTAGTACTTCTACTGCTGTGACTACTTCTACTAGTACTAGTCATGCTACTTCTACTACTATAACTACTACTACTATCACTACTTCTACAACTACTACTACTGCAGCTACTACTACAACTGCTACTACTAACACACTACTAGCAGAACTACTACTTCTAGTACTACTACTACTTCAACAACTATAACGATTACTACTACTAGTCCTATGACTACTACTAATAATACTACTATTGCTGCTACCACACTACTGCAAGTACTACTACTACTACAACTACTCCTGCTGCTGCTGCTGCTACTACTCCTACTACTACTACTCTTACTGCTGCTACTACTACTTCTGCTACTACTACTCCTGCTACTGCTTCTTCTACTTCTACAACTATTTCTGCTATAACTGCTACTTCTACTACAACTGCTACAACTACTACAACTCCTTCGGCTATTAATACTACAACTTCTACACTTCTACTAGTATTACTATTGCTACTACTTATACTGCTGCTATGACTACTACTCCAACTCCTACTCCTACTACTACTATTACTACTACTCCTAATAGTTATACTACTAATACTACTACTACAACTACTACTACAACCACTGCAACAACTTCTGCGACCACTACTGCTACTACTACTACTATTGCTACTACAACTGCTATTGCTACTTCTACTACTACTACTACTGTGGCTACTAAGACAACTACTACTACTACAACTATTGCTGTTGTTGTTGTTGCTACTACTACAACTATGTCAAATATTTCTACTACTATTGCTACTACTCTGACTCCTACTACTTCTACTATTGCTTCAACTAGTACAACTATTGCTACTACTACTTCTGCTACAACTAATACAACTACTGGTCCTACTACTGCTATTACTACTACTATTACTACTATTGCTACTTCAACTACAACTACTTCCCCTACTACTGCTGCAATTGCTGCACTTCTGCTACTACTGCTACTACTTCTACTACAACTACTATTAGTACTGCTACTAGTACTTCTGGTACTACTACTACTACTGCTACTACTACTTCCACTACCACAATTGCTACTACTACTAATACTTCAACTATAACTACAGTGGCTACTAATACTTCTACCACTACTGCAACTACTGTTGTTATTATTTTTGTTGCTACTACTACAACAACAACTATTTCTAATACTACTACTACTACTTCTACTAGTACAATAACAATAACTACATCTACTACTACTGCTATTATTGCTACAGCAACAACTACTATTGCGATTATTACTGCTGCTTGTACTTCTCCTGCTACTGCTATTACAACTACTCCTACTAGTACAACTACTACTACAACTGCTATTAGTAGTACAACTACTACAACTACCACTACCACTACTACTACTATAACTACTACAACTACTACTTCTCCAACAGATACAGCAGCTACTACTATTACTACTGTTAGAACTACTGCTACTACTGCTACTACTACCACTACTATTGCAGGTACTGCTGCTAATACTATAACTACTTCTACTACAACTACTACTAGTACTACTACCATAACTTCTGCTACTTTTGCTTCTACTACTACTACTACTATTACTACAAATAATACTACTACTGCTGCAACTACTGCTATTGCTACTACAATTACTACTACGGCACTCTAACTGCTTCTACTTCCCCTACTAATGCCATTTACTGCTGCTGCTGGTTCTTCTCCTGCTACTGCTATTGCAGCTACTCCTACTAGTACTACTACTACTACAACTGCTATTAGTAGTACAACTACTACAACTACCACTACCACTACTACTACTATAACTACTACAACTACTACTTCAACAAATACAGCAGCTACTACTATTACTATGGTTAGAACTACTGCTACTACTGCTACTACTACCACTACTATTATAGGTACTGCTGCTAATACTACAACTACTTCTACTACAACTACTACTAGTACTACTACCATAACTTCTGCTACTTTTGCTTCTGCTACTACTACTACTACTACAAATAATACAACTACTACTGCTACTACTGCTATTGCTACTACAATTACTACTACTGCTACTATACTGCTACATCCCCTACTACTGCAATTACTGCACTTCTTTTACTACTAGTATTGCTACGACAACCACAGCTACTATTGCTACTACTTCTACTACAACTACAACTAGTACTACTGCTACTACTTCAAGTAGTACTACTACTACTGCTACTACTACTACTACAACAATAACTACTACTACTATTACTACTACTACTACTACTACTTCTACAGCTATTGTTAGTACTAATGCAACTACTGCTGCTACTACTACTATGACTGCTCCTACTAGTTTTCTTGCTGTTGCTGCTGCTACTACTGCTACTGCTGCAAGTAAAACTACTACTGCCACTAATGCTGCTGCTGCAACTACGACTACTACAACTGCTATTGCTACTACTTTCGCTATTTCTACTATAACTCCCGTTGTAACCACTGTTGTTACTTCTACTACTACTGCAACTACAACAACTTCTACGATTGTGGTTGCTGTTACAACAACTACTACTACAGCAACTACTACCACTATTACTCCTGCTGCTGTTCTTGCTGCTGTAGCTAATTCTGCTGCTAGTGCTTCTACTTCTCTTGCTGCTACTACTACTGTAACTACTACTACTACAACAACGACTAAGACTACTAGTACTAACTCTAATACTAGTACAGCTACTACTACTGCGATTGCTACAACAACTACTACAACTACAACTACTGTTGTTGATACTACTGCTGCAGATGCTAGTGCTACAACTCCTTCTACTACTACTACTAACACCACTGCTACTGCAACCACCACTACTACTTCTTCTTCTTCTTCTACTACTACTACTAGTGCTACTACTACTACTTCTGCTACCACTACTACTACTATTACTACTATTGCTGTTGCTTCCACTGCTACTTCTACTGCTACTACAACAGCTACTACTACTACAACATCAACTACTACTAATATGGTTACTTCTGCTATGACTACTACTTTTACTATTACTGCTACAATTACTGCTACTACTATTACTAATATGACAACCAATAGTACCATTGCTACAACTAATGCTACTATTACGGCTACCACTGGAAATATTACTACTACTAATACTTCTTTTGATACTATTGCTTCTACTACTTCTGCGGCAACTACTACTACTACTACCAATGGTACAATTGCAACTACAACTACTGCTACAACTTCTACAACTTCTACAACTACTACTACTGTTGCAACAACCTCTACGACTACTTCAGCTAATGCAACTACTCCAAATACTAATACTAGTGGTACTCCTACTCCAACTCCTCCTCCTGTTACTACTACTACTACTACAACTACTACGACTACTACTAATACGACTACTACTACTACTTCTACAACAACTACTACTACTACTACTGCTAGCATTACTACTACTACTACTACTACTACTATTATTACTACTACTAGTACTACGGCTACAACTACTACTTCTACTACAACTACCAATACTACCACTATGAATACTACTATTACTACTACTAATACACCTATTACTACTATACTACTACAACTACTACTATTACCACTACTAATACTACCACCACTATCGCTACTACTAGTACTACAACTAGGACTCCGACTATTACTACCACTACTACAACAACTACTACTACTACTACTACAATCACTACTAATGCCGCTACTGCCACTACTACTATGGCTTCTACGACTACTACTATTAGCACTACTGCTACTACTACTACAATAGCCACTATTGCTACTACTGCTATACTACTTCTAATGCTACTACTGCTACTACCTCTACTACAACTACAGCTACTACTGATGCTGCTTCTGCTACTAATACTACTACTACTACTACTACTATTACTACTACTACTACTACTACTACTACTATCACTATTAGTTCTAGTACTTCTACTACTACAACTAATACTACTACTACTACCACTGGCGTTGCTACTACTACTATTGTTGCTACTACTAGTACTAGTACTACAACACCTATTACTACAAATACTACTAGTACCAGTACTACGACTACTATTGCTACTAATCCTACTTTTGCAATTAATCCTAGTACTACTACTGCTACTTCTACCACTACTTCTACTGCCACTACAGCTGCTCCTTTTACTGCTATTTCAACAACTACTACTATTACTATTTCTATTGCTACAATTACTACTACTCCTACAACAACTACTGCTACTCTTACTGCCTCTACAACTAGTACTACTGCTACTTCTACTACTAGAACTACTGCTACGACTAGTGCTACTACTACAACAACTACTTCCGCTGTTACTACTAGTACTACTACTACTACTACTACTACTACTACTACTATGACTACTACGACTGCTACTATTATTATTGCTACTACTACTGCTGCTTCGATTACTACTGCTATTGCTAGTACCGCTGCAATTGCCATTACTACTACTACTACTACTAATGCTACTACCCCTACTGCTGCGATTACTACTACTACTACTACTGTTGCTACCACTACAGCTACTACCACTATTGCTACCTCTTCAACTACAATTCCAAAAACTACTGCTACTACTTTTATTGCTTCTCCTACTACTCCTGCCATGACTACTACAAATCCTCCTAGTACTATTACTACTACTACTACTGCTCCAATTAGTACCCCTTTTGCTATACTGACTACTATTACTAACTTCTACAACAACAACAACTACTGCGACATCTCTTTCAAGTACTACTACAACAACTACTATTACAACTACTTCTACAATTACTGGTACTACTATAGCTACTATTGCTACTATTACTACTACTACTACTATTGTTGCAGCTAGCACTGTCCCTACTACTACTATTGCTACTACTACAATAGCTACTACTACTACTACTGCTACAGCTATGACTCCTAGTACTACTGCTACTACTACTACTATTACTAAGACAACAACAACAACAACAACAACAACAACTACTACTACTACTACTACTACTAGTACTACTGCTTCTGCTAGAATTACTACTACTCCTATTACTACTACTACTACCACTATTACTGCCATTACTACTAGTAATAATACTACTACTACTACGACTTCTGCTACTACTGCTACTGCTACTACTACTACAACAGCAACTATTACTACTATTACTACTACTACCTTTACTTCTACTACTACGACTATTTTTGCTGCTGTTGCTACTACTACTACTTCTACTGCTTCTACTACTACTACTACTACTATACCTGCTGCTACTACTACTACAACTACTACTAATATTACTACTACTATGGCTACTACTACTGCTACCACTACTTCTTCTACGACTACTGCTTCTTCTACTACTTCTATTACTACTGCTGCTACTATAACAACTGCTGCTCCTGCTACTACTACTGCTTCTTCTATAACTGCTACTATAGCGACTACTTCTATCGCTACTTCTACTACTCCTACTAATACAACAACTACAACTACTCCTACTCCCATTGCTACTACTACTACCCCTACTTCGACTACTGCCCCTGCCCTGACACCAGCAACTATGACAACAACTATTGCTACTACTAATACTACTACTACTACTACAACTACTTCTATTACTGGTGCTACCACTATTACTAGTACTACTACTATTATGATTACTTCTAACACAACTATTACTACTACTTCAACTACTACGATTGCTACTACGACTACGACTACTACTACTTTTTCTACTCCTACTACTACTACTACTTCTAGTACTACTACTACTTTTTCTACTCCTACTACTACTACTACTACTATAACTACAACAACCACTCCCACTATTACTAATACTGTTGCTATTATCGCTTTACTTCTCTTACTACTACTACTCCTACTACTACTACCATTAGCACTACTTCTACTAATGTACTGCTACTACTCCTACTACTATTATCACTACACGTACTCCTACTACTTCTTCTACTTTTAGTGCAACTACTACAAGTACTTCTATTGCTACTCCAACTCCTCCTCCTCCTACTATTAATTTTGCTCCTACTACTACCCCTACACCTACACCTACTCCTATTACAGCTACTAGTACTACTAGTACTACTACTACTACTACAACAACTACTGCAACTGCTACTCCTGTCACTACTACTACTACTACTACAACAACAACAACAACAACTACTGCTGTTGTTAATGCTGCAACACCTAGTACAACAACAACAACTACTACTACTACTTGTACTTCTACTACTACTACTACAATAACAACAACTGCTACTACTGCTGTTACTATACTACTACTACTACTATTAATACTACTACTACTACGACTACTAGTATTACTACTACTACTACTCCTCCTCCTCCTCGTCCTCCTCCATCCACTACTACTATTACTAACACTACTACTACCACTAGTACTTTTGCTACTACAACCACGTGTACGCTAACTCCAACTTCTAAAACTACACCTATTACTACTTTTGCTACCGGAATTATAATTATTACTACTACACAGACTATTGCTACCACTACTACTTCTTCTGCTACTGCTACAACTGATACTATGACTACAACAACAATTACTACTAGTATGAAAACTGCTTGTACAGGTGCTACTACTACTACTGCTACCACTACTACTCCTACTGCAACTACGTTTACTACTACTACTACTGCTGCTACTATTTCTACACTTCTACTACAACTATTGGTACTAGCACAACTACAACTCCAACAACTACTACTATTCCTACTACTAATACTTCTAGTACTGTAACCACTACTTCTACAACTATAACTATTGCTACTACCACTAGTACTTGTACTACTACTACTACCACCACCACCACTACCACTACTACTACAACTACTCTTCCTACTACTACTACTACTACTACTACTACTCCTCCTCCTCCTACTAATGCAAAAAGTACTACTGCTGCTACAACAAGAACAACAACCACTACTACGACTACGACTACTACTACTACTACTACTACTACTACTACAAATATAACTACTACTATTGCAACTACTACTTCTACTGCTACCACAAACTACTATGGCTACTACTACTGCTATTACTACTACTATTACTATTACTACTACTACTACTTCAACTACTATTAGTATTATTGATACCACTATTACTAATGCTACAGGTACTTGTCTTACTACTACCACTACTTCTACTACCACTACTGTTGCTTCTACTACAACTGGTAGTAGTGGTACTACTACTACTTGTATTACTACTACGGAAACAACTGTTAATACTACTTCTACTACTACTACTTCTGTTGCTACCGCTACTACTTCTACTACTACTGCTGCTACTACTGCTACGACTAATTCAGCTGTTGCTACTGCTACTGCTACTACTCTTACTAGTACTGCTGCTACTACTGCAACTACTACTATAATTGCTATAGCTACTATTACTGCTACTCCTGCTACTGTAACTCCTACAACTACTACTACTACTCCTACTACTATTACAACTAACACTGCAACTACAACTACTACTACAATTACAAGTACATCTACCACAACTACAACAACAACTACTGCTAGTACTACTACTGCAACTAGCAGTATGACTACTTTGACTACTACTACTACTACTACTACTACTACTACTACTACTACTACTACAGCAACAACAACAACAACAACAACTACTACTACTACTACAACAACAACTACTACTACTACAATAAAAACTACTACTACAGCTACTACTCCAACAGTTTCTGATAATCCTCCTAATACTACTAATACTACGACTACTACAACTCGTACTGCTACTATTGCTGCTGCTGCTACTAATACCACTGCGACTACTACTTCTAATACTGTTACCGCTCGTGCTACTACTACTACTCTGACAACTACAACTACTACAGCAACAATAACAACAATAACTATACCACTACTATTACAACTACAGCTACTACTTCTACTACTAAGACTACTACTACTACTACTACCATGGTACTACTATTACTGCGACTACTACTTCGCTACTACTACTACAACCATTTATACTAGTATGACTACTATTACCACAGCTACCCCTATTACAACTGCCAATACTCCAGCTACTACAACAACAACAACTACAACTACTCCAACTACTACTACTCCTCCTCCTCCTACACTACTCGACTACTACTACTACGACTACTTCTACTACTAATACTACTACTACTACTACTACTACTCCGCCTACAACTACCACTACCAGTGCTACTACAACTCCAACAATTGCTACTATTTCTCCTAGTAATACTGCTACTACTACAACAACAACTACTACTACTATTAAAACTGCTTCTACTGCTACTATTACTCCTACTACTACTACTACTTCTGCTGCTACCACTGCTACTACTACTACCACTATTACTACTACTACTACTACAACTACTCCTACTACTACTGCTGCTGCTGCTGCTGCTGCTGCTGCAGTTGCTGCTACTATTTTTACTACTATTGCCAATACTAATAGTACCACAACTCTACAACTACTACTACCATGAGTACTACAACTACTATAACAACA